>LWCB01003431.1:0-12154 GCA_001630525.1 Coelastrella sp. M60 | reverse complement strand
CGCTGTAGCTCAGCCTCAAACAGCCTGTAAGCAAGTACGACACTCAATTTGATCAGACTCATGACTAGTCTAATCCCCCATCTTTATAAGCATCAAGCCTATGCAGGGGACCGGATGTGCATGCAGAGATACTTGGCACTGGTACTGCCACCCAGCTGATCTATCAGCAGCTCCTGATGGTCCCACCTTGCTCTAAGAATGGCAAACGCTCTTTCCTTGTTTGCTGCTTGTGTCCTTTCCTCTTGACAGAATATCCGTATCCCTGTTGGTTTGTGTGTAAGATCAACAGCCGTCTCAACCTTGTTCACATTCTGACCTCCAGCACCTGAAGCCCTGAACACAAGAACAAGCAGCACATGCGGCAGATGTGAGTTTTGAACCAAAAAACATGAAAGTCTGGACAGTACAAGCCGCCATCTGTTCTGATGCACAGACAATACTAAGCTCTCCACATGGACAGCAAACTCGGGTCAGCCAAGTGCTTTTCAGAACTTCAGCATCCGTACAGCAACAGGGTGCTGAAAACCCTAGCTACGGCATGTGTACAAGCAGATCCAAGTCTCATGGTCATCAGCCGCTTTGAGCAGAGGGTTCAAGGTCTGCCAACTTCACATTACATTGCTCACCGTGCAAACTTGACATCCACATCTCTCATGTCAATCTGAACATCCACTTCATCTACCTCTGGCATGATGGCCACTGTGGCAGTGCTAGTGTGCACCCTACCAGCAGCCTCAGTGGCAGGTACTCTCTGCACTCGATGAACACCGGCCTCCCATTTCAGTTTGCTGTATACACCAGCACCTTTCACCTGCATGGATGCGCGAGCAATGACAAGAGCAGCAGCTCTGTTTCTGGTGGCAAAATGACGCTATTGCTGAAGCTTGATAAGTTATAGACCTGACCTGCCAACAATATCGCCTCTGAGATATGAGCAGGTCCCACAAGCCCAACAGATACACAACAGGCTGCAGGTCACACACGCATAATGGCGGCCAGCTTCTGCTGCTGCATCCACATTACCCTACAACTTCTGCTGAGACCCGACCCCACCTGCACTATGACTTCTTTGTACCCTCCGGCATCAGCATCTGTGCAGCTGACCAGCTTTGCATTCCACCCCTGGCCTTGACTGTATCTCTGATACATACGCAGCAGGTCACCCACCCAGATACCAGCCTCATCACCACCAGCACCAGCTCTGTCAACAGAACAGCAGAAGACAAGAGGCAATGAGTAAAAGGGACTTGTTGCAAGCAATCACCAGGGGTTGCTAAGTAGGCGCTAATCACAGCCATACACCGTGAACTCGAGTGTTGCAGCTTGTGATACAAACTGATACCTGCTGTTCCTGACACTGTTTGGATGCTGGATGCATCATCTGCTTGCCCAAAACCAGTGCCTTGCACCTGTGCAGCCTGCCGTGATAGGGCATGCTGTGCTGCTCACGTAGAAGCTGCTAGCTCAGTCGAATCACCCACTAATGGTTGTGAATATACCTGATCTCAAGCATGACATCTCTCTCATCTAAGGGGTCCTTGGGCAGCAACAGCAGCTTCAGGTTTGACTCAAGTTTAGCTATTTGAGACTCAAGTTCATTAATCTCCTCACGAGTGAACTCTACAGAAAGCAATGGCAAGAACAGACTTGTAATGCCTGGTTGTTTGGCTGGCACAATGGGTGCAACTGCAAGTACCGTTAGCGGTGCCTTGAGATGCCTGTGCATACAACCTGAGGTGTTTGTGCACTCTATGTCAATAACTTGAGACAGCACGAAAGAGGCTGGCTGGATACATTGCTGTGGTATTCAAGGACTCTGTCACACACTGCTCAACCGCAATCCGTCATCGTGAGAAAAACCTACCTGCCATGTCTGGGTCTGATGCTGCTTCATCTGACTTCAGGTATACTCTAGCTGCCTCCAGCTGCTGCTGCAGGTCTTGATGCTCCTTGTACGTGGTCACTGTGTTCTCCAGCTCAGAAGCAGCACGAGCGACCTGGCAAGCATGAGAGCATGTGATGTCAACAGCAACATAGGTGCTCAAAGAGGATAACCCATCATGACAGCAAGGTGTTTATGGAGCAAGAAGAGTTTGGTCCTGGGAAGCACTACACTGTATGCTTGCATGCTGGCCATGTACTGTACCACTGCACTGCTGCAGAACCACTGCTTTTCAGCACAGACCGTGATGTGATTACCTTCTGAAATTCAGTTGCGTTGTTTGCCACCTCAGGATCAGCCATCCGCAGCTGCAGCTCTTTGAATGTGCTTTCTGCAGCATTAAGCTTGTCCAACATGTAGCCTTCCAGTGCACGACATACCATTCTGCAGCTGCGTATGCTGCTTGCTGACCCATTGCTGTGACTGCATGAGTGCAAATGGGCTGGCCTATTGACCACGCGCGGATGGGCGAGGCACCTTTCGACTGCTGGCTGTCTGCTGGCCTTGTGCTTGTGAGAACTTAGAGGCCTCATGGCTGCTTAGAGGATGGGAAGCTCCTATATGTCACGATTACCTGCAACGAGCATAAACAGACACATGCCCGGTAAATCAGCAGCTTGCATGCTGCGCATTGACGGTGCCTGCTGTTGGTACTCCATACAGGCATCACCGACTATCAAGCCTCGCCCAATTGCCAGCAAGGCTGCACCATTGCAGTGTAGCTTTATGTTGTGTGCCTTCACCAGGCTCACCAGCAAGGCCGCTGCTGCAGACGGATGAACGTCACGGAGCCCGCACCCAGCAATCGCAACTTACGGCAGCTACAGGTGTGACACGCAATTGCAGCTGACTGGTGCCTCAGATGTTGTCATTCATGGAATGCGCTGGCCTGGACACACAGGACCTCGGTCACTCTCGCACCCTGAACTAACAAGACGGGTGATGCAAGGGAACAGCACAACGCAGAACGTTGCTGCACATGTGTTCAACAAAGAAAGTCAGCAGAAATATATTCATGTGATAGATTGTCCTGCGTCGCGCCTTCACTGCACGATATTGCTGGGTCAGTTTCGCCTCGCATTTCGACTGAGCACGTGTTGCAGCTAACAGTTTGATCTTTTAATGTACACATGAGAACTAGGAACAAGGGTGGTGGGCCGTAGGGACCTAGTTGTCTTGTAGTGGTATGGCCCCGCCAACTGTCTTGAGGGTCGTGTACTTGGCATGCTTGCTTCTCACATCCACAGCCAGCCTCGGCGATGCACCTGTCGGCAGGAAGCTGCTCATCAGGTGGGAACGAAGTGTGTTTGGCAACCCCCATCAGCTGCTGCGTCGGTCCTGTTGATGTCAACTGGCTGCATCTGCCATGCAGGCCATTCCCCCAAGGACCACACTCCTGTAGGAACACCCTGCAAGGACCGTAAGTACACTATCGAAGTGCTGATGTCGTAAATCACGCGTATGCATGAATTGAACTGCATTGCTGCAGTGTGCTGTCATCAGCTTCACACGCAGGACTTCTTTCTTGGTGCTGCAGCAATACCAGCTGTATGTCCTGTGCAACAATCCTGCGACCAGTGGTTATGTGCTTGCTGCAGGTTATTTATGACAGATGATAAGGGCAAAGTCTGTCCTGTAGACAAGCTTGACTGGTCCACTGGCTGCTGTTCATCAGGAGACTTGCATCATTGTGACAAGTAGGTGGCAGCAGAGCAACCAGGGGCTGCTCTGCTTAACAAGCCTGCACTGCAATAGACAGGGGTAGTTTGCGCCACCGTGCATGTTGTGCGTTGCTGTTGCTTCCATACTCTCTGTGAAACAACAGCAATGCTTGCATGCAAGGCATGCCTATGACAACTAACGTCACTCCATTCTGATAAGCAAGTCGTACGGCAGTATGGTCAGTATCAAGCTGCTGCCACGTTTTGAAGAGCTGATGCAGCACCACTTGTCACTGGATGTTGTGCAGGTGCAGCGAGCTTGACAGTTGCTGTGAGAGCTTTGAGCACTGTGTGTCATGCTGCATGAACCCAAAGAATAAGCCAGAGGAGTGGCGCAAGGAAGCCTACAGGGTGCCCAACAACAAGGACAGTGGGTTGTGGTCAGACTCTTTTGAGTACTGCATGGCCAAATGTCGCACTCACAGTCGCAGCACATCTCATGAGAATGCCTACATTGGCGCTAGGCATCACTGCTTCTCTATGCTGGGCAAACCCATGGTGAGCAGGGACCAGTTTTATGACATGTTGGCAGTGCGGGTGGTGTCTTGTATGTTCATCGCCCTAGCTGCCTGTCACAGCATCTGTCTCAAACTAATGGCAGTATGCCTCCTCTGCCTTTGTTGTGCACAGATGCCAGACACACTGCTGCATCAGCATAACTGGCAGGCCACTCGTGCCTTACATCTGCTGCTGCTGGCCTAACTGTTGCATCACTGTCTCCTGCAGTTGTCTGCTCCCCTGCCTCCTGGTAGTCTTGATGGTGTGACAGTGCTTTTGACTGCATCTGGGGCCTCATGTGCAACCAAGTGTCAGCAGCAGGGACTAACCTGCTCTCAAAAGCACCTGCACTTCCTCAATAGCTGTGACAGGCTGAGAGAAGTCACAAACTGTGAAGCAGGCTGCGAAACAGAAAACTTCACGTCCACTATGCCTGCAGCAGTAGACCCAGAAGCCCCTAAGGCCAACAAGCCTGCATTGTGTCTGGTGGGTAAGGACGTGCCTGATACTCAGTTCTCTTGTGAGGCTACAGCAAACTACATGCGGCGGTTGTGTGCTTGTGTGGAAGGTGCAACAGGAGTTGAGGGTAGTACTCCGACCAGTAGTAGAGCAATCCCGGTTGGTGATGTATCTAGCAGCAACGCAGTGTTTGAAGAAACAGCAGACAGAGCAGAGTATCATACTGATGGTGATGATGAGGCCAGTGGGTTGGATGAGGGTCCTGTAGCTGATGATGCAGGTGATGATAGCAGTCAGGAACAAGCAGCAAACAGGGCACGGCATTTGTTGGGTTGAGTGTCTTGAGGACGGCCAGTGCATCATTGCTGCTCCCTGGCCGATCTACTGACATGTTTCAGCTGATGCTTAAGATCTGGGACCATTCTTCACAAGTCAATCTCTTGTAAACATGTTGATGCTGTCATCGCCCAAAGCGGGGTGCAGGGTGACGGGTCAATAATCTTTGAACGTTATTCACAATCATATGGCAATCCAGGATAAGAATACTCAGAATACTCAGAGGCTCTCAATGTTGTATGTCAACAACTTAAAAGTCAGGTGCATGTACGTGTCGAGGCAGGTAACTAAAACAATTTCTGCTTGCCTGAGTATACATATTGTACACACTCAGTATAAAATATGCTGTTACAACAAGAGCCAGAAGTGCCTGAGGTCAAGCTCAAGACGTAACCAGTGGCAGAATTTGACCAGCAGCAGTTGCAAGAGTACAGCACAGACCTCTGCCGAAATAGTCCAACCATTGTGACAGTAGTCACTCCAGGACACATGTCCAACCTGCCTGCTCCATTGTCTCAATCCAGATACACCTGGCTGCGCATGAGACACCTACTACTTGGGTGTTTGGGCTAAGAACTTGTCTGTGAGTGCCATGGGGCTTCCTGCACCGCCCTAAGCACTATTGCTTTCAATCTTCAGTACTTCCAGTTCAAATAACAGCGTTTTCCCAGCCATCATGCTGTTGGCATCAAGCTTTACATGCTCAGGAGTAACTTCTACTACAACGGCCATGCTGCGGTTGGCCAGCTCCACTGCTAGACCTTCAGCCAAGCCTCCATGACTGAAGGCAGCAGCAACAAAGATAAAACATGTGATCAGAATTGTAACAAATCAACCTAGGTGAAACTGCTGCAAAGCTTTCTGCACTCTGTCTGCCATAGCAATCCCAAGGGAAGATGCTGACTGGTCACTGAATGTGATGTTATGTAGCACTACCCTAGAGTAGCTGGCAGCCTGTTCACAGTCACACAGCAAAGGCACCATCTGAATCAGATCCCTCCCAGGATTATGCAGGCCACTGTTACATGACAAAAACCCAGAGATAACATCACGCTGACCAAACTTACTTCTTGTATCTGTTCTCAAGCCTCTCAACCTCCGGGTGGTCTCTGGGCACAATGAACAGCAAGTCCTTCTGCCACTCACCACCAGATATCTGCAGGAGTCGTGATCACACACACGGTAGAGAAATGTGAGTACGATTGCGACACTGCCACCAATTATTCACACATCACATCTTGTCAACAGCAGCTGCTTCGACGAAGACATTATACACCGGCAGGGACAACTTGTCTGCTTAGCAGAGCAGCATGTGGCGTTACATTGCGGGCCACTGCATGAAGTAGCACCGCCCCCTGCTGATGCAAAAAGCAATTCCTCACCTGCAGCTCAATGCTTTCACCAACGCCTAGTCCTCTCAAAGCGCCATCAAACGCCTGTGTATGCAGCAGGATGTCTGCAGTGAGATGCATTGACTGCTGTGCCATGATATCTGGCCTGGTCTGTGTAGTTATTTACTGGGGCACGACAGGAAGGCGCTGAAGGGGTTGTCACACATACTACAGCAGCTCTTTCTGTCGTTTGCAGTAACTACTGTTGCAAGGTGTTCTGAAACCTGCACTTGTCGATGCTTATCAAGGTCGACAGCCCTTCTGAGGTGCAGCTGTCACTTCACCTGAAACAAGGGATTGGAAACAATATCTCCTGCGCCTATCTCAAAGCACATGGGCTCGTTGTCCTTCGAGGTGTCTTTTGTAGATTCCAACACCTAAAGCATCATGAACAGGTTACATGATGCAGCAAACTGCCACTGCTACATGGAGACACCAAGTGCAAGCATACGCACACATGCTCTTGAGGTAGCATCATTCGCCCTGTACACATGAAGACATGCACAGCTGACCTATGCGCTTTACTACACAACCGGCACTGATACGCATGTCTCTCGTAAGTCACTCACGTTGCCTTCTTCATCCTTGCATGTCATATGGAAGGTGACAACATCACCCTCCACCACTACTGCTGGAGCTGGCATGGGTTCTGAAACGGCAAACAGCACTTTCGTCTGCCTGTGAACTGATAACGTAATAGAAGTTTGTACGGGTGTTCACCCTAACCTGTGCTTTGGTTGTTGCTGCGGCATTGCAGCTGACGCTGTGCAGCAGCAGCAGCACTGAGTGGGATTAGCGACCTTGAAAGTTGCTGGCGTGCTGCACGACTCGGTTGCAGATCACAACATGCATGACATTGGGTTACGTGCTGTAACTTTGGCGAAGCATGGAAAGGAGGTACCGTCCTTAACGAGCAGGACCTTGAGATGATGGACGACGGGAGGTGCAGTACGCTCATATTTGCTGACAGACAGGTCAGTTGCGGTGCGATAATATGTTTTTGAACAGGAAATACGTACGGGTGTATGATTATAACGAAGAATTGCTGCGTCTCCAGTATGCAAGAGATCACAACCAAATGAACCGCTACGCAACAGGCTGCACGTAACTGGGGTGCAACAGAGCTGTCAGACGCACTGTATAGTTGACAATTGTAGCAGTGCTGAAGGGGTCGCATTGTTACCTTCAGGTTCGCCAGTCATCTGAATACTTGTGCTGTAGTATGCATGTACAGGACAGCTTGGACTCCCATATGATAGTTGCAACAACCGCTGAACCATGAGCGTCACCACCATATACATGTTTATTCAAATGAATATTTCATGCCAGTATACTTCAAACACACATCGTCACCTAACAAAAGCTGTTGATGGCTACCCCGCCCAAGAAGCGCAAGCAAGCAGTATACGCACTGGCACATATCAGGAAACATTTCAGAATCTTGCAGTATTGTGCAAGGGCCTGGACATGACAGATATACCTTGCTGATGCTCCCATCGACTGCAAATACACGATACAGGCCAAGATAACACAGCTGCGCATACAAGGACAGTGTGGAAATTTCCACTTTAAAGCTGCCTGTCTTACACTTGGGAGGTGCGATGCTGCTGCCAGCATGTGCATGCTGTATATATACAGCACCGTCAGCACTCCAACTAACACCAGCCCTGTAACACAGTCGCTGTATCTACTGATATTGCTGACAGCGACAAAAGCATGCCACCTATTGATTCAACATGACAGCAGCAGAGTAGCTTTGGCATGACAATATATCTGTAGCCAGGGTCCTGTTCTAGATGGACTTGGCATGACTCTGGGATAATGTACAAGCCCACTGACGGCGGTGCAACAGCAGCAGCTCTGTGCACCTCCTTGCAGGCAGAATTTCTTACGCAACAATACAGAAGTGCCCAAGCTGAGGCAAAAAGAAAAACATTACCATCATCTCACTAACACAACAGTGTTGTGTAGTGTGTGTCATGACTGCTGCAACAGACTGGAAGATGCAAAGTATTCCAGAAGCAATACAAGGTCCAAGTCAACACAACCTGCTCACATACTATACAATCGCAGCACATGCTGCTTGGCTATGTCACAGGTGGAACAGAGCAGCAAAGAACATGCATGTTGCAAGCTACAGTGTATCTGATGCAAATGAGTCCTTGAACAACAGCTGGCAGTTGTATGCAACAGACCACCATACCCTCTGCAGCGCATGGGACACTGCATTCCCATTGCACTTCAGGGGTGTTTGCTTGCACAAATACTGCTGCCAAGAAACACGATACGCGCACACCACTGTCAGAGCAGGTTGACAAGTGGGTACGTCTGTCGGGAAGTGTACACAACTGAGAACACAACAGTGTCCTGACAAGTGTGCTGACAACTCCTGCAATTGTAAGATAGATACACACTATATTAACATTTCAAATGTTTGATCGCTGCTGCAAACTTGCAACACCCAGGCAGCAAATCTGATTGTATGAAGCAGTCGGTGACTGTAGTATGCCACACAGCTTTATGCACACTATCTCGAAGCCATTGTCTCAGGCCCCTAAGCTGATACAACAACGCAAGAACAAGCCGTTGCTGCAATCACACTCAGCTTTCTGTCAACGCCACCAATTAGCCAAACTACAATGCATGGACATCACAATCTGCCCATCGCCACCATCAATGCAGCTACGCTGAAGCCAATGCCTATGCACATCACAGATACAGGTACAAAGAGCTGTGCAACCCACTGTAGCCACACTGGACCTGAAGCCAACAGCAGTGCACACTGTGAACCAGCGGGCCCACTTGTAGGAGGCAGCAATGGACTGGTCAGAGGTGGAGGTATGGGAGAGAGAACAGCAGGTATCATGATGACATCTTCCTGGCTGCCAGCAGATGAGAGTGAGTGCTTTACGAGCAGGGGGGCCTCCTCATAGGAACACTCGGCAGTGATGACCACTGTACCACAAGGGCTGGGTGGCTCCTGAGACATGCGCTTCAGCCACTGCCGCTGCTGTCTTCGAGTGTAGAGTATCTTGATGTGGATGCAGACAGGGAGCACGTAACAAATGATACAGACGCCACTGGCACCCACCACAGCGTACACCTTCTCTGCGCCGCCTGGTGTTAGCAGGGCCAACAGCAGGCTCACACACAGAGTCACAGCATTGATCACCACCTGCAGAACAGCAACAGCAGATGAGGACCTGAGTGCTTGCTCAACCACAGCGCGTACAAACCGCAACAGAACAGCAGACAAGAGCACTATGCCACTGTTATCAAGTACACTCGTAACCCTCAGGATGCAGCTGCACGCCAAAGTAATACAACACACACAGCCGCTATACAGAAGACAATGCACCAGGTGCTGCACTCACAGATCTTGCTCTGGTCATGGGCACATGTTCTCCTACAACCATAAGATCCAGTGAAGTCCGCAACGGGTACTGACAAGCAGCAGCTCCAGCAGCCAAATACAGCATCATAGCACCGTATAACACAATGCAAGCAATTGGACTACTGCCTGTGAGGTCGTTCAACATTACATTCCCCTCTGTTCCAGCACCAAACAGTGCAGCACCAAAGAAGCCTGTCATGGCATAGAACACCAGGCTACTTCCTGCAATGCAACACAAACGGACAAAGCCAAATCAACAGCTGCAAGCCTGAAGCTGTCTAACACGCTTATCATAGTTGCGATCTCAGCGTTTCAAGTACTGCTGGGGACCACAACAGAGATATTGGTCCCATCTGAGACGGCCAGAGCACTGCATTGTGTTGGCTGCCTGTCATGCCTCAGAACCCCCAGCACCTACCTAGCAGTGATGTGTGTACTGCCGCTGTGAGTGCGTTGCGCCCCGCCCTGCCTTCTGGCATCTCCCTGATGATTGGCATCATCAAGGGTTGGAGGTAGAAGGCAAAGCCCAACAGGCTGAATGCCTCAGGAAGGTCATCAGTGACCTGCACACAGCAACAGGTCGAACATGACAGATGGCTGGCATCGAGGAACTCTGTCACTGGAATAACTATACCTGGCACTAATACAAGGTTGCCAGAAGCCTCCACTAGTGGCTCTATGCTCATGCTAAACCTCCAACCTAAAGAGAAGCATTAGTTGCTACTGCTGATGCAACTGGCGGGGTACCCGAACAAAATACTGAAACAAGATTCCTTGCCACCAACAGCTTCACAGAGCAGTTTGAATGGATTGTTATACACCTGCTGAACCAAATGATCTGCGCCTTACATACAGCCATACCTTGAAGCTCCACAACTTGAATTCTCCAGTTGCGACAGCAGGCATGCCAGCCTTGACAGCCCGATATGCTAGTATTGCGCAAAGCCCTGCCACTACAAGCATCCCTGCTGCTGCTGCATTCTGTAACGAGCGCATGTGCTTCTGGCAGCTGAGGGGGAGTACTACCAGTATGGTCACCAACACCATCAGCGTGTTCCCATTTGCCAACCACCGCCAACCACCTGCATATACAGAGCGTCATATCATCGTTTTCAGGCCCTTGCGCTTCAAGTGCTGCACAAGAAGGTCACTCATGTTAATGATGCTCAACTGCGGAGAAATATCGAAGGGACCTACATGCAGCAACAAGGTCTGCACCTCACCTGCAGTTTCACCCAACAACTTGTCACACATGACTTGTGCTACGTCACCAATCATCATCAAGCCCCCGGAGTTAGGTGCCCACAACAAAGCTATCAGCATGACCTGAGTGAAGATCTGCAGAGCAGTAAAGGTGGACGAGGACACTCTTGAGCACAAGGCAAATGTGCACATGCAGCAGCCACTGCATTGAGAATACCCACACCCAAGGTGAACATATCTGCATGTGAAAAGGGGCATATTGAGTGCACGGAGCTGACATACTGGGGATCATGCATCACATTGGTTTGCATTGGATGAATCAGCGGAAGAGCTGCAACCCCAATCAAAAGTCGCTCACCTTCCAAGACCTCCCACCAGCCCAGTATGCCAAGCTTTCATACGAGTCGTGACCGGTTTCATAAACCGCTGCTATCATCAATAGGGTGGTGAAGTCATTACACAGTGCCACGAGAAGCATTGTAAGAAGTCCAATGACTGCTCCAGTCTTGCTGAAGGCATATGGCATAGGCAATACACTGTTGCCCATGACAGTCAAATTGAACGTGGTGAAAGCAGACCAAAAAGCCTGCTTGCCAGTACTGCTGGCCAGATAGTTGTCCTGGTCTGTTTCCACCAACAAAACGGCCTGCAGGGAGACGAAGCATCAGTAATACTCGGGCAACTTCCTGCAGTTGACTTGCTAAAAGGGTTAACTTGTGAAGTCGCTCCTTAAGAACGCAACAGGACAACTTTGGATAATGGCCAAATTGCTGGCAGTCACCACACAACAATAGGAGGGGAGGACTCAGCCATTTGAGAGGTATAAACTGATAGATCTACAACGCATCAACAACTGTGCATGCATTGAGGACTTTACAGGGAAGAGCAGCAGCTGGAACTGAGCAACATCCCACTGCGGGTCGGCTTATGAGCAGGGTCTGATGGTACCTCATTCACCATACTAACCTTAGGCCGCTTGTATGTAGCAAGAAAGCTAACCATTGTGCCTAGTTGAGTCTGCTTGTCGTATGCACTCGAGAGGACCTGCTGGCAGAGCTGTGCCCTGGCGCGCTTACACAGCGTCCAAACCCGGGAGGCCCATATGTTTGCTATGGTTCGCTAAAGCTATGGAGGCAGCAACCGCAAGTAGAACAAACGCTTGTTGGTCCGCAAGCAGCGCCTGACGAAGCTCGTCCAACCGGCAAGACCG
>LWCB01003424.1:0-15491 GCA_001630525.1 Coelastrella sp. M60 | reverse complement strand
TGGCTATGTGTTTCAGCAGCAGTGCCAATGCTGTTGACCCCGTCTCCTGGCAGCAACAGTTCTACAGGACCTGGTTTATAAGCTCTTGTTATTTAGGACTTATGTTATGTACCCAGCGAAGGAGTCGGTGAGGATTTTATCCACCCTAGGAGCGAGTCTGCCAGACCTCCTGTTCCCTGTATGTATTTGTGCGCTTTGGGCTCTACTTGTGATTGCTTACTATGTGTTTATTCTCCGTCGTCAGATGTTGTCGTCATACTTGTTGCACTTTGAAAAGGTCATGCCTTGATTTATGAGCTAATGAATGGGAGTGACTAACATTGCAGACCTGCACACCTGTGTGGTACATGATGTGCTATCATGTCGATTTTTTGATTCTGATATTTGTTTCTGCAAATGCTCAGGTTGAACCTGGGCTTTGCGTCAGTTTTTGTCTTGTTTTGTGCCCCCATGAGCCATGTGCTGGCTCCTTACGGGTGAAAACCCTTAAAGGGTAACTTGTAGTAGTAGTAGTAGTAGTAGTATATCTGATAGACTGTCTCACTCTGTATGCAATCCATACAGAACCCAGCATGTCTATTACTTTGATGTGTCAGCACAAGCCTCATGATGTACTGTGCATCCCATTCACACCTGACTCCTGCGGAACCTGACAGCGCCGCATGCACTGGACTGCGACTACACTGTAGTACCTGGACTGCTTTTATCTCAAAGCTTGAAATTGCACAAGGAGCTTTCACAAGGAGCTTTCACTAAAGGAGCTGGATGCTGCATATGTTAATGGTATGTTATGCAGTGCTTACTCTGAACATCTTCTAAGATGTTGTAGAGTGCAATGATTGTGATACAGTTGCCTAGAACTTCTCAATCAGCACCATAGTGTTCAACAATACGATAGCTCCCTGGTGAACAGGTGACCGGCTTTCATGTGAAATCTCTGCACCTGGTCCAGCCGCATTTCACTCTCACTTTACTCATTGACAGCCTGTCCTTGCTTGTGATAAGAGCAGGTTTGTGTTGTGTATTGCTCCTTGCTAGGGACCTGCATTGCCCTTCTTCACAAGCTGATCCGCCACGAACTCCACTGCTGTGAGGTTGAGAGGATATGGAAAGATGGAGACTGCTAACTTGGCTACCTGCGGTTGGGCAAGTTGACAGAGTAACCAAGATGAGCACAGCAGTTCAAGGACAGCGAAGTTTGGTGATAGCAGCAACTGCGGGTACCTATCCGATGAAACTTCCTGATGTTCCTGGTACATCCACAGCAGCATTGCCTGCAGTAGCTGTGCTTCTCAGCAGACCTCTCTATCTGAACTCTCTAGTTGACAGCGAACTGCCGCAGCATTACCTACGGTAGGTCAATGGACGCTTCCGCCTTGCCACATGTGACTTAGTAGCATGTATGCAATCAATCAATGATCTTGGTGCCCAGTATGTGCACTCAGTGCATTAGCTAATAGCCTATAGGCTAATGCCTACCTGTGAAGGGGATAGGCACCCCAAGGTGAATGTGCTGAAACACACTTGTAGGAAATACTGCTTCCTCAGGATCAGCTGCAGGCAAGAACCAGCACAGGTCGGTTACAGCTGCTGAAACAGACAGACCACACTATCAGATGCTGTGTCATAAGACGAACACATCATGTCCGGTGGACCGGCATTGACCATCATACCTGCTGGCTGGGTGATGTTTGCGTGTAGAGGCTCTACTGGCAAGTCAGTACATCATGTTGTAGACAGCAATGGCCGTAGGGATACTCACATTCAAGCGAAGCACCTTCTGATCCAAGTCATGACCTCCTGTGCTCAGTGACCCACGGCAAGACTCCTCCAGTGCTCCAGCCATCCGAGTCAGCAGTGCCTGACTCTCCTTCTGTACAGGTGCCAGCAACCTCTCTCCAAGGGCATAGCCAGCATCAATCTGCTTCAGCTGCTCTGGGCTGATATCAGCCTTCTTCACTGCCCAAACCAACTGCTGCCAATCACAGGTGAGATCGCCACTGTGAAACTCACCAGTAAGGAGGTTTGTTGAGTGAAACAGAGTCAACAGGTGGCCTTGACCCTGCAGCCCAAGTGTTGCTACTGTGCTGAAGTAGCGCTGAACCACTGCTTTCAGTGCTGCGGCTGGGTTCTGTGCTTTATCTGTAGCTGTTTCGCAGATGAAAGGGTTTTCCAGCAAGGAAAGCAGCAGCGACATCTCATGCACATTGAGCATGTACATTGACTGCAGCTGCTGCAAGCTGGGCTCACGGGCATTTGCACTTGGGGGGCGCGACAGGAGCCACCTGCAGTATACAAATGATGCAATATATTGGCCCACAATACCTCCCATGGGAATCCTGGCCAGCTATCATTGCAGACCAGGGCTTCAATCATAATTTGACAAAATATGCAGGCCTCAAGGCCGCCAAAAACCTAATTGATCCTGGGCTACGAGGCTTATCATAAGAAGTTCAATCGGGTAGCATGTCCATTGCAAAGGCAAGCAATACATGGCACCCTCCTAGTCTGAGAACAATGAACTGGTACATACCAACTAGCACCATGTCACACCAGCTTTTGCTGTGAGACTACAGACACTCTCAGAGCTGCCTCTTACAGTGATAAACTCACAGCTGCAGCGCACAAAGGTAGCCTGAAAACTGATCAATCAGTCCTCAATAGTACTGTGATAGGCACCACTCACCTGAACTGCCGGAGCATATCATCTGCAGAAGCCAGGCGCTGTTCAGCTTCAGCTGCTGGGGACTCCCCCTCAGCCACTGGTTTAGGCTCCTGCTGGCTCACTGGCACAAAGCCGTGAGGTACAGAACTGGTCCAGATACTCCCACTGCTTGCTGCAGGGTTGGTGTCACTGGCTTGGAGTGCAAGGCTGTGGAAAGGGCTGCTGCATGTGCTGGAAACAGAGGAGCTGTGTTGTCTGCTGACCATGGTACAAGCTGAAAGCTGCTGGTCCTGGGGGTCAGGCTCGGGTGATTGCTTCTGAGTGCCTCCAAGTTCCTCCAACAGAAGTAGCTCGGCCAGGTAATCATTGCCATCATCACTGCAGCCAGAATGCTGCGACAGAAGACCCTCACTCTGTTGCTGCTGTTGCTGCTGCTGGGAACCCTCGGTTTGCAAGTCCTCAACATGTCGATCTCGCAACCAGCCGAGGTTGTCGCTCATGGCGGTAAGCAAGGTGTGCTCAAGCTGCAGCCTGCCATGTTGCTTTTGTAGTTCAGCCAGCTGTTTCTCTAGTGCGTCAACCTGCTTAGCTAGGTGCCTGGCTTGCTGTATCTCAGGGATTGGCATCGCGAAGCAACGCAGCTATGTTGTGAGGGCTCGGGCCAGGCGTGATGAGTCACCGGGGTACCCCGGCGGTGTCTACGCGTCCACCCTACACGGCACCAGCTGCAAGAAAAGAATTCAAGCAGAATAGGGTATGTTGAAAACACCTCACATGGTTTGCTTCGTAGTCATGGATGCAGTTGACGCTGCAATCTATGGAACAGCGCTGTGGGAACAACGCTAACGTCGGACCGGCAATTTGCCACAGGCTCCGCGCTGTCCGAGCACAACGATAATCATCTGCTATGCAACACATGGGTCTGATTGAGCTACTGGCTGGCATTGAGAGCATAATGCCACCCGTTGCATCAATGCTCAATGCATACATGCCAAAATGCCTGTCCGCCCAAAGCTGCTGTGGATAGAAAATAACTCCATAATGTTGTTCATGGAGTGATGCACACACCTTTGAATAGTAAGTACCCAGTCAATGCTTGGCGCTGCTCCCCTGCTGCATCACGGAGTAAGCGTGCTAGGCCATGTAGAACCACATCTTTGGTCAAACGCATCCTTTGCACTATCGACAGGCAGTGACGGAGGGCGCGGGTAATGAGCGACAGTTGGCAGACACCGTCTTCGCTGGTTTCTCTGACGATACCGAGGGTACAATTGTAGGTTGCCACCTGCACGGCCCTGACGGCGTCTGCTTTCTCCGAGCCGATCAAAGCAGCCTCGGGCTTATGCCAGTAGTCTAGTTTGTACTCATGTTCTCCGTACAACTCGCCCTGAGTGTGTATGGCGTGCACAGAAGCTATGCGCGATGCCGGCTGTTATGTTGTGTTTGACTGCATGGCGCATCCGCTTGCTCTTAGACTGCTCGATACCCAAGAATGCAAGGACAAAGAAACTTGCACCGTGCCAAACTGCACCCGCTACAGCTGTTCCAGGTTATAATACTAAACTGAAGCCCGCAACAGCTTGAACACCATGAACAGTATAGTTGACTCGCTGGTACGGTACCATGGTAGCAGGAAGACTCTTGCATTTACCAATGCTTGAAAATCTTACAAGATATGTTGCCTTACACTGTGCATGAGCAGTGGTTATTTTGCCCCTGTGTTTGTCTCAAAAGCTCCAAACACTTGACCTTGGACAACTGGGCAAGCAGGATTTGCTCATAAAGTTCTGACCAGTGCATGGGCACAGTGACTCATTGACTGTCTAAAATATCCATTGAAGGTGTGTAGAAGTCCTTTGCACTACATGTTGCATGGTCTGTATTCAATGAGTTGTAACAAGCAGAGCGGCTCAGCCAAATAGGCCATGAGCAAACGCATATCACTGGACTGACACCATGACAAGAAGACGACGCAACGTCTCCACCATGATGGCTGCTGCTGCCCCCTCCGTACACTACCTGCGGTTCTTCTTCTTACTCTTCTTGCTGCTGCAGTTGCCAGGACCGCAGCCATTACCTGACCCCTTTGCATTCCTACTGGCATTGGCACCTGCTGTTCTATTTCTGCTTGGGTTCAGCATGCCAGCAGGCAGCCACTCTTCCAGGTCTGCAAGTTGAGCAGCAGCAAAGGTCGGCACACCAGCTTTGCTACCTGTTGATGCTGCCGCGCCGTTGTCCACTATTTGCTGACCTGTGGTTTTGCAGACTTTCCGCAGCTCCTGTGGCATTGCACTCCATTCACTGAAGGGGTCGATGTTATGTTGTACCATCTTGTGCAGGAACCTTGCTTGGATACAAGGCACCTGCGTGTTGCATACAAAGACACAATGGCATGACGATAGCCGGCATGAGGATAGCCTGACTTGATGAAGCAAGGTCACCGCGGAAGCTGCTGCTGTCAAATTGCTGCACCGTTTTCTAGCTGAAATGCTGATGTCTGTGTGGCTCAAGGTGGCAAATTGGTGACTGCTGAAACAGCAAGCCTGAGAATCTGTTTTGCCTGGCTGAGAGAGCCACCACACACCTTGCTCGCACTCGGGTCAACTGCTGCTAGGCTATGAACACATACAGGCGTATTAGATCTACATGAAGGGATATTGCAGAATACCACTTGCCTGGTTCTGGAACTGCTGCAGCCAGTCCAGCAGGTGCGGAACTTCCAATTGCCAAGGCTCCTGCTGTTTCACTTGTGCATCAAATGCTGCAAACTGCTCAGCATACGAGGTGTCTCCGGGCCGGTGCTGCCCTAGCACAGGAGTCCCTGCTGCATCTATGCACTCAACACCATCAGGAACAGGACCAAAGACTGTTCCATACGTCGTCAGGTCAGCACGACCTTTGCCCAGAAGGGCCTGCTTCTTCAAGTAGTGCTCTGGCATGTCTGCTGCTGTCAACTGCACATCATACTTAATGCCTATCTGAGAAACGCCGTACTGCTTGAGCTGCCAGAAGTCTGTGTCGTCTGACTTGATGCATATGTCGATCTTGCTGCCTGCTACTGCATTTGCATATGCTACTGCTGCGATGGTTTCGTCTGCAGTTGTGCCTGAGATTAAGATGGGCTTCTCTGGATGTAGTGCCTTTTCCATCTCATCACGTGCTATAAACATAAGAGCACCCCTGATGTAGTATTGCAACTCCTGACGCAACGCTTGCTCGTCCAGTTGCACATCTGGTGCTGCTTCTGGTACCTCTAGGTCTGAGGCTGGCTGTGATACCTGATCAACCCCCTCAAACTCCTGGAAAGCAACGCCGTACCGCACTGCTTGTAGCTTTGCTGTAGTATTTACAAGTTCCTGAGACAGCCAGCGGCCTTTCTTATTCTGATCAGTCACAATGAACAGCTTCGTACTGTGCTGCTGCAACTGCTTGTATATGTGTGCCTCAGGTGCTATGCTACTGTCCTGCAGGAGGTGTCCGGGATGTTTGACGAGGTTTGCAATATTTTTCCTGAACTCTTTGGCATGCGCTTTGAGTAGCTGACGCAGTCTGCTCTGAAACTTCCTAATCGTGTTCTGGTCATGTTGCTGCTCATGCAGCTCAATCAGCAAGTCCTGTGCCTTGTCCGCCAGGTCTGATGACATAAATTGCTCAACCACCGGCTCCATAGTAGCGAATACATAGTTGGACCAATCAAGCAGGATCGTGGGGCTGTCCATCTTACATCGGACGTATCCGTGAAGCAGCAACCGCGCATGGGCATGGCCAAACAGCGGTGTCACCAGTCACCGCATGCAGAAAGTGATAAAACAAGGAGGGGAGCCGCGGGGACCGCAAGCATCCAAGCCTGTCACTTTTCGAATCCAGCCAACAGCTATACCAAACCAACAATTATGCAGCATGGCATCAGATAAACTATCCTTGCTTCTTTGATCTGTTTGCTTATCATTGCACGTGCTGCAGGTGGGATCCATGCTGCAGGTACAGCGTAACCAGCTACGGTAGCCAAGCCGTTGCCAGCACTGCCGGGCATCGCCCTCAATGCTTGCCAAGCATGCAAAAAGATTCTGCATGCTGCCTTTTGACAGTCATTCCTATCTATTTCTTGACAGCAGTGAAGAATGACTTGATCTTCTTTGTGCCGGCTGCATCCTTCTTGAGCTTGGCTGCAGCTGCAGCTGCTCTTGTCTCTTCTGCCTTCTTGCGTGCTGCTTCCTTGGGGTCCACCTGGATAGCACAGCTGGTTTCCTGTTGGCAACATGGGAACGCTCGACACAAATGGCAGTGATCTGCTGTCACTGTTGGTCCGGCCTGTGTGGGTAAGGACATGCAATAACCAGCAGTCCAACTCTGCAGACGTTAATGGCAACACCTGCAACCCACACCCTGTCATGTTGCCAGATGACACGCTGCATTTGCTGAGAACAGCGTACAGCCAGCAAATCGTTGCTTTGGTGCTTACCTTGGGTCGTTTTTCTGTACTATCATTTGCTGGTGTGGTTGCTGCAGGACGTACTGCGGGACCTTCAGCGTCAGCAGAGTCTGCATGAGATAGCAGCCACATGAAGCAGTGCATCGTTTGCCCCTCAACCCCCATATGCTCTGCTTCAACCTGTGTCCCCAGCATGGCAATATTCTGCTTGTTCATAGAAGGGCGAAGCCTCTGTGAAGCACATCAGGCTGCTAAACCAGTGACCTGCCAGTGCTCACTACGCTTGCAGCGACAGCAATTGAGCATTAGTGAAACAACACGGATCCCCAAATTGTGATGCTGGCAGAATCTCTGAATGCCAATAGTGCTCTGCGACTCTTCTGTTTCTTTCACTCACTGAAGACTCTCAGATCTATGCCATAACTGACCACCAGTTTCTCATGCCAAGATGGTGAGATATACTCCTTCATGAACCTTAGTACATACAGCTGCTGATCTTCTGGACTCAGCCCAGCTATACTGCCTGGTGAATCAGACCCAAAAGCTGCCAGAGTCTGGCTTACGCATACCCGCAAGCATGCCAACACCTGTGTGACAGGAAAAGAGTAAACATAAATGACGCAGACCAGGAGTCTCACGCCATAATAGGTGAGGACTACCATCATGTCAGTCAACTACTTGCTCAGCAGTATGTACGGGTGATGGTGCACCACACATGGCCACAATGCAATGCAAGAGAAAAGTGTTGTGCCACCATGCTGCTCATGCTAACTCCAGTTGACAAGCTGTATCTCTTTGGGCTTGCTTGGCAGCAGATCACACTGCTGAGTTGCAATGGGGCTCTGCAGTTGCCACATCTACTTGACAGAACAACACATGTACGCCTCAACACACATCATGGGCTTCAGACTGCGTTGTGAGGCACTCACCTTGGTTTCATTGACCTTATAGTACATTGTGTCGTCTATTTCCTTGACATCACATATACATGGTAGGTGTTGCTGTGCAAGTGGTAGCAACTGCTGCGCTGCTGGCCATGACTCTGAGCACAGCAGTGATTCTGCCTCTTGAAACATACCCTTTGACTGCAGTGACGCGGTCAACAACATGTCTGGAAGTTGCTGTGAACGTTTATAAGGCGCATGTCTCATGCTAAGTGAGGCTGTCTGAGTGGTTTACGTAATGCAAGTACCAGTACCAGTCAACATGTGTGAGTGGCAGGTGGCGCGAGTTGGGGGGTTGCTGCTCAGAGAGAGGCGAAACGATCACATTTGGTTCCTCTTATCACCTGTTGCTCTCCTGACTTTATGCCGTAGACCCGTTGCATACCCTCTTACCTGTTCCCTCTGCTGCAACAGGACTTCCAGCAGCACAAAGATCGGGTTGATGGGGGTTGCCAAGTATAAGCTACCATCTGTGATGCCGAAACACCAAAGCAGCAACATTGGCACAGAACCGTTAAGCTGGTGTGCATCCAGGCAACAGCAAGGTTTACTGTACACCAAGGGTTAGTGGATTGAGGTTCTATGCTGCAGCAGGCAAGACAGGTGAGCTGTTGAAAGCAAGTGTCACTTCAACAGCTGTGGCATAGGACCAGTAGTTCTGCCATTTTTGTGGACTGTGGTTGTGCACCTGATAGGAATGTGTTCTCAACCAACCAGCAGGTATGAGGATGCTTTACTCTGTTGACCTCCAGCAGGAAGCTTTTCGTTGAAATATACTGCTGTTGTTGACCTGCAGAGGCAGGGAGGAATAAGAATCGTGGGAGGCCATTCAATTCTGTGAAGCAAGGTGACAAGGAGCTGTCTGTGTGGCAGCCATGATCCAGCAGACAGATAAAGTGCTGCATTGGCTACCCATATTCATGCTATAGCTTGGGAGGGAACAAGGGAAATACTTCTGCTGAAACACGTCTGCTGTGACACGTCTTCCTCTGAAGGTCCACATCCGCACACAATACAGCATCTGGTGGAAGACATGATGCTCGTGCTTGCACTGAAGTTGCCATACAGCTCATATTCCTTCGTGTGACAGTTTCACACGATCCAAAGTACTTTCCTGTGCTAGGGTTGGGCAGAGACAGCAGCTTGTGGTTTGATGCTTGGCCTCCTGTTACCCCGTCAGCAGTGTCTTGATCACCTGCTTGCATAGCTGAGATCAGGAGGCGTTAAAACATAACTGTATTGATGAAAAACGACTACATGCACACTGCTGCAGATGTTTGCCGCAGATATCTGCACCTTTGACGATCATGACTCGACTGCTCAAGGGAGGCATAGTTGCTGGTGACCGATGCTCTCGTTAGGTTGAGACCGTGACAAGGTGCTTGCAGAGTGAGGTACAAACACTGCGTTTGTACTGTTGGCAGTGCAGTGTTGTTGCTTCGCGCTCAGTCTTATTCGGCAGGACAGTACACAATGAAGCACAACGAGTACAATCGCATCGGAGCATTGGACTGCTGCAGATTCGCATACACAACAACCAAGAATACATTGAAAACAAGATGAGCATGTCAGGCATTGGGTTGAGCTCACATGGTACTGCTAATTTGAGTTGACAAACCCTAGTCCCGGCCAGTGCGCAACTGGCACCCCCACCCTAGACCGATGCACGTGCCTGTACGGATGCTTACTGATCTATGCAGTCTTGTAAACGGTGCATTTACAGTCACCTTGAGCCATCAGGGGCACCGACTGCAGCGTCGTGCGAAGCATTGAACAGTACCTGGTGGAACACTACCCTCGTTCGCCTCGAGCACAGAGCAATGCATTCGAAATACTAGTCGTTGATGGACGCTGACTGGGCGAAGGCCACCAGTGCCGGTTTCGTTGATGTGTAGGACGCAATAGGTCGCAGCATGTCGGACTCCTTCCCGCGTAGCCCGGAAGAGATATTTGAGGACTATTCCAATAGACGCAACGGCATCCTTCGTGCTCTGACAGATGGTATGAACGGGGCTGCTGGACCTATGTTTGAAGTCTGTGCCCAGTCCCCGTGACTTCATTGGTCTTGCCACTGCAGAGGTGGAGGACTTCTATCAAGCATGTGATCCTGAAAAAGAGAATCTTTGCCTGTACGGTGAGTAGCTGCCCATGATCATACACCTGGGGTTGGAGCAGTAGCATCCAGTAACACTCACTTCAGGTGCACAGCAGGTGTGGCTGTGTCATGCCTACACGTCATCTGAGCACTTGTAGAACATACAATGTCTGCAGGCGAACGAACTGGGGCTTGGTCAGTGGAGTTGCCAGCAGAGGAAGTCCCGCCTGAGCTTCCTGAACCCTGTTTGGGAGTGAACTTTGCTCGGGATGGCATGGCACGAAAAGACTGGCTTGCACTCGTAGCTGTGCATTCTGATGCATGGCTCATGGCAGTTGCATTCTTCTACGCTGTCAAGCTGGATGCAGCCGGGAGGTGCGTGGGTGGGGTGCAGGCATTGCTTGGTAATGTCTGGGCCACTGCATGAGTTGCAAATGGCAGTGATCACACATTGAAGCTCTGGTAGCAAAGGCTATATGTAGCTGCTCGCATCAGGATGGTTCGACTTCGGGTTTGTACAAAGATCAGCGAGGAAGCCAACTTCTACCGCAGCAGCAGCAGCACTGACGTTGTTGGCGGTGCAGGGTGTGCAGCCCAAACTCCTCGTGCATATGGAGGGAGGTGAAGCCATTGCTAAAAGCAGCGCTTTGCAACTCATCGCAGGTCGAAGCTCTTCAAGCTTATAAACCAGTATCCGACTCTGTTTGAGGTTGTGACAGGGCGAGTGAAGAACATCAAACCACAGACAGCAGCAGCAGCAGCAGGAGGCGGCAACAAGACGTCACAAGGAGTCAAACGCAAGCAGGAAGGAACTATGGTAAGCTTGGCTGCCTGTGATAACAGTGGCCAGCAAGTGTATCACCCAGTTAGCAGAGGCTTCCCCAGGCCATGCAGTCCATTGCTGTATGCCTGAACAACAGCACTAGCAGCCAGTGTCGCAATAGTTGGTGGGTGCTTGACTAAACTCTGTTGTCACCGAGCAGCTGTTCATCTACGATGTGAATCAACTATGGCAGTTGCTGACGCTTCAGCGAGTGTGTAGCTTGCTTACAAACACAATGGTTCCTGTGCGTTTCATGTACTGACAATACCAAATATATCAGAAAGGATGGCACTATTGCCTGTGCACAGCAGCAGCAAACCAGGTATCTTAGCCCACTACCCAGCAGGCCTAGGAGCCACCTTTTCTGCTTGTACTGCTACCTCCTGCTGTTGTTTCCATGTCTACAATTCAGTTTGTCTATATGTATGTGAACCCTTGATCACGCTGCTGCTCTTCACTGTTCTTTCAACCCACCTGCCTGCAGCCTGCTGAGTACACGGGCGCAGCTACAGCAACAGGGTCAAAGAATCCAAGCCCTGGCACACGTCAGCTCACACACCAAGACGTCTCACCAATGTTGGTTGGGGCAATGGCAGAGGTGCGACCTCAAGTCACGTCTGAATGTGAAATCGTAGCGAAGCCTGGCACAGTCATGTTACGCAATACTCTTGTGATCACTGCACTCTGTCGCGTGTCCTGACCATCATTTGTAGTGTGCCGCCAGTAGCGCATCGTCCCCCTGTGCAGTCTCATCGTAATTGCGTGCAGTTCACTGTGCATGGGTTTGGGCCTTGCTTTGTCGGAACTGCAAGTTCTGTTCATCGATTCTTTGTACCTGCAGCTATTCTGGCCAGATGATGGCTTGTGGTATCCTGTCAGAATTGAGCGGTTGGATCCTGGAAGCAGGACTGCAAAGTAAGCTGAAGTAGTAACAGCACAGCAGCTTGCAACACTGGCACATGTACATGCTCAGTGCATGACAGCAGCACTGACGCAGAGAGCTCCATGACATGCATGCACCGGATCACTTCACTTTCTTCCTGTGCCAGTGCTTTGCAGTTGTGCGCCTCCAAGCTGAGCAGCTATAACAAAGCAGCAGGATGGTTGTCATCTGTTGGATGTGGTTGAGATCTGCAGCTACCTCTTTCATGCTGCACAAGATGATGATCTAATCCATGGCCGCTGCTATCAATGCAGGATTGTCTACCTACCCGGGCTTGAAGAAGAGGACCTTGATATGGACGATATCATCAGGGACGGACACATGATGCTGCAATGATTACAATGACCCTCTGTTTTGTATAGGCATCGACGCCAAGTGCTGACTACTGGAAAGTGGTTTTCATCTGTCTATGAGGCAATTACATGTGATGTGAAAGAGTCTGGCTAATGCAGCATTGTAAGTGCAATGCTGGCTGACAGAAAAGCAATTGCTGTGATGTATCAACAACATGGGCAACGACAAGGATTATGCATGGACTGCTTTGTGTCCATCTAATTGGCCGCCGCAGCCAGGTTCAAGGGTGACCTTGCCTTGTCTTTCAACCCTCCCACTGGCAGACCCCGGTTATGACAACTGCCATCGTATAGCAAGGCAGGTATCACCCTGTTGCCAACTTATTCTGGATAGAAGGTCAAACCTGACTGTTTCTTGGCCTCATCAAGTTGTGACAGGCTTGACGAGTGCTGTGGCCTTTTTGTGCTTGATGAGGCACATCGTGCTGGTTTATGCTGTTTCGTGTGCAAGGTCATTGGTTGCCTGAATTAGCGGTTGCATCAATAGCAGGTTATTGTATGAAGATGGCGAGCTGTAGTATGTTCGATGTTGGGGGTCTCTTTTTTCAAGTGTCACATGCCATAACCCTGCTGCATTGTAGCCTTGCAGTGCTGATTTCAGGTATGAAGCGACCACAAATGCACACAGCTGCAAGTGGGGCTCTTTGACTGTGTGACTGGTTGTTGACCAAGTGCCATGTGTTCAGTAGAGACATGGTGCACTGGCAAAGGACCTGTCTGTGTAAAAGTTTCTATGACGGTGACCGCATGAAGCTTGTCTCAAGCCATGCTGAGGCCCAGCAATGCGTTCTTTGACTTTGGAAGTGTTTCATGTGAAAGAGGTCGGGCTCGTGCAATACATATCAATGCCATTGGCAATGCTGGCTGTAGCAGTAGACACACTCACTCCGGCCACGAGGCCCTTGGGAATGAAACTTTGAACCGTTTGAAACGGCTGGCTGAGCCAGCCATACCATAAGGTACATCAACCCCTCCGAGGGGGGTAGCCTACTAAAGCTTCCAGGCAAAGGCTACTGATCGAGGGTATCATACCCAGTGGGCAAACAGTGTAGTGCTGTCAATTACATCTGCCAACCATTGGTTCTGACACCATGATGACAACAAGTCCCTGTCCCACACCTCCTTTAACAACTATTGCACTTATGAACTCAATCTGATAGCAACTGAACAACACCTGCAGTGGCAAACCACCAACACAAGCTGGGAAACCAGGAACCTTGACCCATAACATGTGAGCAGCAAGTAGCGGGTGCAGCATTGGGCCCCATCGTCCTACCTGCAATTGGCAACACAGCATGAGCTACGGCTAAGGCAAGCAACTGCTGCCAGCTGTTCTAGTTTTGAGGAGCCGCCTCCCAGAAAAGCAGCCGGGACATGTAGGATTGTAGAAGAAAGTCAGCCATGCAACATAAGCGATGCCAACACGGCCTTGCACTCCAAACCCTATTTGAATTTTGGCTAAGCTACTGGCAACCTCCATCTCTTTGTTCACCCCCACCTTCACGGTGAAGAAGCCCTCATGACAAGCGCTATATCAAAGGGTGTACAACACTAAGTTGACATTACCGCAGTTGCAGCGGGTAAGCGCAACAGCTGGGCAAGTCCAGCTGCAGTGAAGATTTGAGAGGTTAACGAAGGTGTCATACTTTTGGGCCCACAGTTTGGGCCCACGACAGATCCGACGTACCCTTTGCTTGGGTTTTCTCTGTACATTCACCAGTACTAGCAAGCGCCAAAACGACAGTCCGATCCGCTGCTGCTTGCTCGGGACAACGGTGCGTCCGGGGTAACTAGCGTCGTTCAGGGCGACGCGCGGCGAAAGCAGTTTGATTCGAAGGTTGGGCAACATGCCGTATGTGTCATGAATGCGGTGTATTGTCGCATCCAGTGCCTTGCTTGCCACCATCAGGACTATTGTAGTTTTGGGCTTAGTGACAGACGCTCATGGTACGACAGCCTTGAAACGCTGTGCAACGTCGCACAAGGGTACAGTGTACATGAATAGAAAGACTTCAGCAGCTTGAACCTTGAAGAAGTCAGCTGCTAAAACAAACTCGCGCTTGAGTCGATTGATGAACAGTGATCCGCTGTCTGCAGCCTGCTCCGAGTCGCATTGAATCCAAAAGCAGTTGTTCAGCATGGCCAACCGCGATCGAGATCAATACAAGAGTGTCGCGCACCCAGATGAGGACACCCCCTTCGCGTTTGGTTCAGCAGGCTACAGCATCACAAAGGAGTTTACAGACGCCACAGTATTGGTAACAGGTTCGCTTGGTTGCTGTTGTGAAAGGTTGTGGTCAGCTACGCACAGAGGTATATCTGTTCTTACAATCATCGTGTGCAGGGGGGACTGGCTACATCGGCAGCCTGGTAGTTGAGCAGTTGCTCAGGACTGTACCTGGTGTTGGCAGAATTTACCTTCTGATCAGGGGCAAACGTGGCAATCCTGCACAAGCACGACTGGATCGGCTCTTGAGCACTGGCCTGTTTCATATGGTCCGAGACAATCCTGCACTACGAGCAAAGGTGGCCTCCACATCCCAGCAGCGTTCTTCACCTCACCTCATGTCATAGTTTGAACCTGGAACCTCTGCAGAGGGTGTACCACTGGACATGTGTGGTGACAGTGACACAGGAGGGTGCATGTAGCCAGCCAGCAGGCCATTGCTGACCACCGACTTTGCCCAGTAATGCCATTGTGAACTCAGCATATCCCAATCAGCTGCAAGGCACCTGTATGGCAGAAGCATTGGTCTTGTGATGCCCTCACATACTCTTTGAGACAGCTTGCCTGTAGCAAGCAGCTCAGTTGTACACATGTGGCTACCCCCATTTACTGCTGCAGGTACAACTTGTGGAAGGTGACATGAACAGCGATGACCTGGGCCTCTCACCTACAGACCTTGACAAAGTTCTAAGCCAGACCAATGTGGTGATCCATTCAGCAGCAAGCATCGGTCTCGAGGCAGATGTCCAGCACACCCTACTCAGCAACTACGTTGGCACCCGCAGGCTGCTGGCACTCGCTGCCCGCATGTCAAATCTCCGGTGTTTCCTGCACGTCTCTACAGCTTACGTCAATGTCAACTTCCCAAAAGGCAGCAGCGTTGATGAGATCATTTACCCTTTGATGATTGGGCGGCAAGAGGCAAACCATGCTGACATTGTGGATGATCTCATGAGTCTTGATCCTGCAAGTGCCAATGTCAGGGTAGGTAGCAGCCTTCAACATATCC
>LWCB01003420.1:0-10131 GCA_001630525.1 Coelastrella sp. M60 | reverse complement strand
GTGCCCCCCCCCCCCAAGTAACAAAGTCTCTGGCAGAGCCTGCTATTTGCACACAGCAGGAAAAGAAGCAAAGAAGCCGGACACGTGTCTTTATCAGGTGGCGGGCCCTCACCGTAGAAGCAGCCACTGCTTACTACTTAACAGTCAACATACCACATACTCAGCTGCATGAATCAGACATTTATCACACAGACTGCATGTGCACTCAATCCTTACATGATGTAACTAGGCCATACTAGGCCGATGCAGATCAACACACAAACCCACTGGCACACTGCACACTAGGTAGCCAGAGGCTTGCTAGAAGCTACT
The DNA here is from genome assembly GCA_001630525.1 of Coelastrella sp. M60. Lineage (NCBI taxonomy): Eukaryota > Viridiplantae > Chlorophyta > Chlorophyceae > Sphaeropleales > Scenedesmaceae > Coelastrella > Coelastrella sp. M60. The sequence continues at coordinate 9,819 of LWCB01003420.1, read as the reverse complement.
AGCTTCCAGCATCCAAGCATCCAAGCATCAGGCACCAAACATGTTATGCAGGGGCCAGAGGTTGCAGTCTGGATAGTATAACGCCTGCCATCTCCCCCACCCTGTTATACATAACAGTATAAAACACGCCATCAGCCATAGCAACATCGTCATCCCGGTGACATGCAATCAACAACTCTGCAACCTGAGCCACAGAATTGGGTGTTGCCCTTGCTGAAGAGGGTTTTCAGTTGACACTGGCAACACATGTGTACACATACACACATAGCAGTAACAGTTGAGCAGACGATAATGGGACCAAACAGTACCATGCATGAACCTCAAATCCTAGATTCAGGTTCAAACAGGCCATTGCAGTGCATAGTGTCATGCACAGACACCTCAACAACTCACCAGCATCCAGGAGACACTCATCACCCAAAACGCTATCACCAGAATAGCTGAATGCTGCTGCAACTAAGGACCATCCAGCATATGGGCAAAGCTGGTTGCATATCCATGTTTCATACACTGCACCGTGAACTTCCTGATCACTGCACTCAGTGCACTACGCCAATCCTGATCAGCTGATCAGCTGATCAGCTAATCAGCACAAAGAAAACTAACAAGCAGGCATGCCACTGCTTCATAAGCTGGTTGTGGAGAACAGGCAGGCAAAAGCATGCCAAGTATCAGGCGTCCTCAGCCCTTGATATCTTGATCAGAAGACCCCAACAGCTCCCTGTCAGTATGGGCTTGCACAATAAAGCACTTCTTGAAAGGTTACTGACGTTTGAGCATGAAACACTGGCATCCTACTCGCACAATTGATGTCACAACTAAAACTTCCGGTGTTATTGTGATATCTGGATACTCAGGACAGGCAATCTAACAACTTAGTAGAGGTGATTGGATGGCCCCCTTGCGGAGAGCTTCAGTCCATGCAGATGTCAATCCACAAAGGTTCAGATGGACATCATTGACATCAGCATGTCCTACAACCCCAATTTCAAGCACACAACATCGACAACATGCTCTCAAGAAGATGGAACAAGTACCATGCATGGCACCAACTGCACTCGGATTTGGAGTGGCTTTAGGCCAAAGGCTGCATGTAGCTTCTGTGACAATTGTTTCGCACTACTGCAACAAAGCAAACCTTGCAGAGGTATTTTGCAGGAATCAGATGCCAGATGAAGTGGTACAATGCTTGCCAAACTCACCAACATGTTGAAGCACTGTGTGTGCTTGGTTTGGCACCATGCCTGGTTGAAACCAAAAGCACGAAAGGTTGCCCAGATGTACCGATGGAAACATTGCAAGCTCACATGTATGATTGTACTGGCCAATCATCACCAATCACACTACAATGAGACCACAGCAAGACTCATAACAATAACAGATCTGGGAATCACTCACACGACGTGTTTTGAAACTCTGTGCATTTATAATACAAGGGGTGCCTGCTTCAACTTAAAAGGCCTTTTTGAAACTTAGGCAGTTCAGTTCCTGCATGGCAACCAACTGCATGACAACTAACAGAAAGGACTATACCTGTCAACCAGCTACAGTTATCACATGTTTAGACCGACGGTACCCCTATCATTGATCCACGTGCCACAAGCAAAGCATCATCTGCAACAAGTTGCAGAGTCATCCAAGAAGCGGTGACAGATTGCACCTGATAACACCAGTACCAATGCTGCAACAGCACAGCCGCTATGCTCCGTCAGTGATCTCACAAAGTGTCCCATCATCTGATGTTGATTGTAACAAAATCTGCACCTGTCGATCTTCCTGTGTTTGCTGCAGAGCCCTGGAGTCCTGACCCTGGACTGTTTGTGACAGGGGCATCCACCAGTGGTGTTGTGTACAACACCCTTGACTGCACCGGTGCACCACTATTTACACCGTCAGGTGCTGCAGCATGATCAGCATACCTGCCATCCTGCTGCTTGAGAGCACACTTGCCATCAGCACAGCCTTGCCCATGCTGCTGTGCGTAGACATCTCGAGGCAGTTGTTCCTCCTCCTCCCCCTTGATCTCACACATCTCAGCTTCAGGTGGACTCTGAGCTTTCTCCTCGCACTCCTTGATCACAGATGCTGGCACTGGCCTCTCTCTGGTTGGTGAGGGAGTTGGAAATATCCTTGCCCAGGCGCTCAGCGTTGCAAACAAGCCATACACAATGAGCAGAATACCAATGATCATCAGAATGGCACGCAACCCAGGGCTTTCCTGCAGCTGCAGCAGGGCATTAGCGACCATGCTGTACTGATGAGGATTGTCCTCAACACCACCTGCATCCTTGAAGAATAAGACAGCTAGAGCCAGGAAAGCACCTGCTCTACCAGCAAACCCAAAGTGGCCGATGGTAAACACTGTTTTCATCACATAGGGCGGGAGGTCACTCCTGCAAGGCACCGTGATCAGCAACATCCTGTGGGCATGTTGCTAAAACAGGGAGTATACTGCCCTGCGCAAGGTATCTTCACAGCTGCATGGGTATCTGGCTGCAACTGTCTGGCTGACTCTATTTGACTTAAACTGCAGCAAATGGCACAGTTACATTGAGGCTACACACTGTACTGGGCCCAACATAAGGTGCACATAGGTGCATGATGCAATCAACGTGTCAGCAGCGTACTGTTGGAGTTTGATTTGCGGCTGAAAGGCCCAATGGGCTAGCCATGTCTTGCCCTACCTGTAGTCTCGATGCCACTGCTTTGTCAACACTCCCTGCAGCTGTATGCAGGTAGCTATGATGAATGATATGCCCAACAGAGCCAGGCCAGCTCTGCCCAGACCTGAGTGTCTCCATGTAGAAGGCCAGGTCTCTGAACTACCTTGCTCGGGAAGGTTCTGTGCCTGCAGTAGCGTAATGGACAACACATCAACATCATGCAGTCGTGGACTTTGCCACTGTCATACTGATCTGCACAAGACAATATCACTGCTTGGACTGCATAAGCTGCTGACAGTCTTTGCCTCTTGCAGCAAGCTGCAGAAACAGCATGCAGCGGATATGTCATCAAGCAGAGGCGCTGGCTGGTGACAAACATGTCTTCATGATGATATAAAAAGTTGCCACTTGGGCGTCAGCTTTGGACTCTAGTGAGAGGATGATGGGTGCATGCAGATGGTATGTCTTTGCCTGTGGCATACCGACGCCATTAGATGGTTGATAGCAAGCAGCAAGTACACATCACCATGGTCCTCACCTGTCTCTGAAGGAGTTCAATGATGAACACCATGTATGAGCAGTAAACTGCTCCACTGACAATTGGGCTTACTCGGAACTTGAAGAAGTTCTTTTTAGAGGAAAAACTGCAAGAGCACAAATAACTGATCATCAGGCCAAGGAGGTGCAGTACAGTCAAGTCTCAGCTTTGAAGGAAACAGTCTGGCAGATTGACCGTGAGTGTGTGAAGCAGGAGTAGTTGGCGTTACTGCAACATCACACACGCAAGAGCAATCTCATAAGATGCAGTTGCAGCCTTGCTCACTTTCTATCATATCCCTGGCCTGCCAGACCCTCCCAGAATCTCCAAGTAATGTAAGAAGCCACTGCCACCATCATGATGAGCAGCACAGCAATACTTGCACCAGCACCCCCTGGAGTAGTACCCAGCAGCACAAAGGCGCCCTGGGGGGAGGCAGAAATCTGGCTCTCCACCGATACGTTGGGTATTGGTGTGGGCCCACGAGCAGCAGATTCACAGGCCAGTCCACCAATCATGGCGTAGACTACAGCCTTGCCACACCAGCCAATACGGCCGACCCAGGCCAGCACCTGTTGGTACCACTCCTTGGAGCGCGGGCTGGTCACCTGTTAGCGCAGAGCAACAAACACAGGTTGACCTTAGCATGTGGGTAGGACATTCAGTGTGATGCTGGTATGCCTGCACAGCGGCATATGCAAGGCTGGTTCGACAAGAGGTGGAAGCTTGCACCATCAGTTGTGTCAGTATCTATAAAAGCAACAATCAAGGCATCTCACGACCTGCAACCTACACAGTGGTAACATACACTTCTAGTACCCTAGGCTGGTAGCTGGTTGACCAGCTGCAGAACGTCCTGCAGCAGAGCTCAAGCCGAACCATACCTGCTGAGGGTGGTTGACATGCAACTTGAGGTCGTGCGCTGCACTTGATACTTCTTCCTTCTGTTGCTTGAGGAAATTAGTAATCCCACTGGAGACCGATTTTCCTGTTTTACCGCTTCTCCCGCTATCAAAGCTGGACCTCCTGCCATGCTTGCTGTGCTTGGGGTGGCTGCCAGGTGCCAGGGTATCTACGGGGACATGTACTTGACTCAGAGGTATGGTGATCGTTGCTTCTGGTGCTGGGCCAGGTGGATGTTCATCACGAGCTGTGCCCATGGGGCCTTGCGGGGCAGCTGCAGCCGTGTCGTGTATCATTGCACTGCTGCTTACGGTATCCAAAGGACGCTGATAGCTTCTGATGCAAACTAGAACTCTACAACTATCAGCAAATCAATATCGACACTTGCAAAAGCAATGCGTAGACTAAAAATAGTAGACGCGCGTCATCTGGGTTGCACCAGTTGTGTACGTAAGTCCTGGGGTGTCACAGGTTCTGCACTGAGTGCAGCGCTCGGACGGCTCTAAACGTGTCTTAGATAAAAGTTATGTGATTGATTCAAGGTCTTCTGGCTCCTGTGCTGCTTTGCTTGGTGCGCCAGCACTCGGTTACGTCAGCCGTGGGATGTACGATGCTTTTCCGTTTACGAAATGCCCAGCAGTCCAGCAAGGTTAGGTGATTAGCGACATTTGATAAAAGTTTGCTACTGTATGAGTTTGACCAACAGGTGACATGAGTCAGACGTACCTCATGCCGCCCTCGCAATTCCGTTATTTGTCATCAGGCATTGGACCATGTTCAAGACATGAAGGGCAGCTCCGAAGGTCGGAGCTAGTCTCTACGTGATATTCTCCTGGCACAACTTGACTGAGTAGGATATCGTGCTGCTGATTCGCCAGTTGAACACACCAGCGTACTCGTCATCGGGCCCGATTATTTGTTGCCACAATGCAGCCCTACGCTGCTGAAATACCAACAAAAGTGCACTCAAAGCACTCTTGGAGCTTGCGCAGCATCCGTTGGGGCCTAATATTAAAGTACCAGCACTGGGGAGGAGTGCTTCTACTGATCCCTGCGGCAGTTGTCACAGGTGCGCATATAGATAGCTTGGAGAATTGCTTGCTGTCTATGAACCGAGGCCAGTGTTTGCTGACAGCGCAAGTATCAAGTCCAATTTTCACACATTCTCCACCAAAGGTATCTATATGAATTCACAAAGGGGCTGGAGTGTGTCACAATGTAGCTCAGTGTCAAGTGCACAACAGCCCATGGACAGCAGCAACCAACAGGGTCCGAGTGACCAACTGCTGCATATTTCTCTGCACCCTGGGGGCTCAGTGGTGTGACAAGGTTGCCTGACTTTGCAGGTATTGCTCACTGGCGTTTCCAGGATTGGCCTGTTGAACGTCAAGCTCTGATATATGATGCCTCCATCAGGTGTGCAGCACATTGACATGACATACTCATGTCGTTGTTGGTCTAGTCAAGGCAGTCTGCACGAACTACTGTGGATGTTGGTATATTTCTCTGCACAATAAAGACCCTTTGGCAATTCTACTCATTATAGTTGTGCTTTGACTCAAAGCACACATCAAATGCTCAAGTAGCTCCATGTCATTGTCGTCAACAAACAAGTAGTGAACCAACGTGGATTTCAGATGCCATTTAGCAATGCCATTGGTCAGCTTCTGCAAGCTACATCTGACCCAGCTGTCCATAACATGCACTGTAGTGCAGAAGGTAACAAGTGCTTGCCCTCTTGTACTGCAGTTACCCCCACACTGGTCGTGACACCATTCCCAACTACCTGGCCACATTATTGAACTGGATATGCTTTGTGTTCTCTGTGCTGGTGGTAGAGCTCATCATATTCCGCAGGCAGCACTCCCTGACCGTAGCCATATGCGGCACCATTCACCACATCTGGTGTTGCATAGTCAGCTTTGTCATTGTCGTGGCTATCACAGAGATTACTAAACCCTTCTCTGGGCGATTGAGACCAGACTTTCTGGCTCGCTGTCAGCCCAGAAACCTCATCGATCCCAACTCCGACTTTGTGTCAGTGGTGTCCAACCACGCAGCTACACTGGGTCCTCTCCATCTGGGGCAACTTGCAGAAGCTTGCACCAACCCAAATGCCGAAGACATCAGACAGGGCAGGTTGAGCTTCCCATCTGGGCACTCCAGCAACTCAATGAGTGTTGCATGGTGAGTACATCTTACTGATTACGGAATACCCAACACAGTATTCACTGTGAAACTTGTAATACATGATACTCATAGGAAAGTGAGTACAGCCAGTACATCCATAGGAAAAAGCGACGAGGATTTGCACGAGAGTTGGCTGATCTGCCCAGTGTTATTGCTCTTCGATAACTTCGGCCAGGGTTGCAATTCCAGCTGACTTCTCACGAGAGTCAACTTTCAATTGACCAGATATTATTTGCAATTGTGCATGCAGGTACACGTCCTTGTATCTCATGTGGAGTTTGTACCTGCGAGTTGACAACCCTTATCCCAAGAAGCTGTACGTGGCCACAACTCTTCGTGGCAGACTTGGGCAGGAGGTTCTCTATGCAATCGCATACGGAATCATTCTGCTGGCCTTGTGTTTGAGCTGGTTTATTGGTATGACAAGGTTCTGGGACAATGTGAGTTGTCGACAATCCTCAGCAAGTGATGCTTTGCATACTATGCAGGCACCGGTGCTGAGTGATAGCACATGGAATCATGGGTCTGACAATAGTATGTGATACCATGCTATTAACAGAGTAGAGCTGTTGAGCTGCAGGATAGCTAGACTTTTGTTTGCAATTTCGAAGCTTGCTGACTGCCAGATTCTGTATTCCACATGCAGGTGCACAATGTTTCTGACATAATCGGAGGATTCCTCTGTGCAATTATCTTTGTTACCCCCTTCGTGATCAAGGCCATTGTGAGTGGTCCAGATACACCGCTGCAGAACTTAGCAGCCGATACCGCACATGCTCTGATGCAGATTGCCACACAGTAGCTCAAGAGCCAAATGCAAGCAGCAGCGATGACTGACCGTATAGTGAGGCACTCTTTGAGAGAACCTTCTAGTGGAACAGCGACAGTGTTGGTAGTTTTACGAATGTGGCTCTTATGATTACATGCCTCTGTCAGTCCACAGCTTTTCAAACTGTATCGCATATGCATCAGTGCTGCTGCTGCTGCTGTTATGCAACAGGGCCTGCACATCGCCTTCAGGAACCAGATTGACACAGGCGAGGCGGCAGCTAAGGTCATGCGTCAAGAGACCAGCATCATGGCAGCACCTCCTGCAGGCCCTCACCCCTACATGGATCCTCATGTAGCCCAGGACCCAGAGTTGGAGCCCGGAATCACTCCAGGGATGGGGGTTGCACCTAATGGTGCTGGTAGTGTGGTTCATGCTGCCAACACTGCACCAGTCAGACATGGTCGAGACGGCGATGCAGTGTTGCAGATAAACCACCCCAGGACATGAGGGACAAGATAGTTGATCAGCACGCCAGAACCAAGAGGAGAGAAGACTGTGACATGGGTTTCCCAGTTGCCATACTGGAACCAAATGATATTGAGCACTGGGAGACGGCCGCCTGTGTGATTCTGACTTGTACAATGACGACTTTGTATTCTTGCATTTGCGCAAGCCCGTGCAGCAGAGAGACAGATGAGTCTGCATGCCACTGCATGCTGAACTCTGAATCTGCAGTAGCAGCTGCCAAGAAGAGCCCTGATAGTAGTCCTCCGCACTGGTGCTGGAGAGTACATGATGGCCACAATGCGCCTGAAGAGCACACTTTCTTGGAGTCTAGGCAGTACTAGCAGATGCATATCTGCACAGGAAAGTTGTCAAAGTGAGCTCGGAGCTTCGCCGATTGAAGTTATGCAGTGAGCACTGCGATCAGCAGTGGGAGCAAGGCTGTCTAACTACATTGGTACACTGCCCTCTGTTGGCTACCATACTTGATCAAACAGCCAGGCAGCTTTGCTCATGCAGCATTGCTCTCAAACGAGCTCAAAGGAGAGTAGTGCACAGCTGATTCATGCATAGACATACACAACTTCACCCATTGCTTTCGGTTGTCTTGGAACAGTTGAGGTGGATGTTGGTGTGAAGGAGGTGACCTTATTGATGGCTACCTTTTGACTCAAAGGTACTGAGTACCTGTAGTCTGTATTTTAGCTTGCCCAAAGCGAAGACCTGCATCAGAGAGGGTACCTAAAGCAATCTGCCTTGCTGCTGTCATTGTGTTGTTATAGCCAGCAGGCCATGTGTATGCTGGGAATGGAGGTTGCAAGCAATGGAGGTTGATTGTATTGCCGTCATCAATCGTGTCATAGATGCAAAGAAGGTGAACTCAATTAGACTTTGTTGAACTGAGTGCACTGGTCGCTGTCATTAGCTTCCATGGTCTGCATGCATCGCATATGCCAAGAATTAGAACTAGTTTTGTTGCCATCTTGTGTGTATGCATATTGAGAGCCACATCCCAGGTCGTTCAAGCAATGAATGTGATCTTTTCTGTTGAAACATTGCTTGTTGGATCATGCTGTAATGATTGACATATAGTAGCTCAGCCTTCTCGTGCATGCAGTGTCAAGTTTCTCTGAACACAGCTTTAGGTAGACGCTTAACGCGAGCCTCGCCGGGCGGGGGGCTTAGTGCTTACCTGCACTTCAACACTTACCACGACTACGCATCGCTCAAGCAGGCATATCTGGGTCATGTCGTCCCTTCTTGGAACATGACGCAGCGCAATCAACCAACATATTTCCCAACCTGGAACTTGTCTTTATTACGTTTGTTGTCAAGCAGAGTATGTTTAACAGCTAAACAGCAGAGGCATGCACTCGTGCATACTGAACGCCAGCACCGAGGCGATGATGGTCATACATGTACGTAAGCACATACCTGAGCAAATGTCTCAGCTTCTGTGTAAAGGCTAATCGGCAAACAGGAACGCGCGCAATGTCAATGACAAACTTTGAACTTACGGACCCATCGCAGGGAAACAGTCGCAACACAACCTTGTCTTGAGTAAATTACTGCCACAGAAACTGTTCAAGGGTGCCGAGATTGCTCATACTGCATCTCGCTAACTTGCACCCAGTCCCATCCACACAGGGCCCTATCACTGCTGCAACAGAGCGCGCACAAGTCATCATACACTTCAATACCATTTCTTAGTCGGTTTCAGCAACACAACCATGGCGTACGACGGTGTGCAGACCTTTTCAGCTTGTTTGATGCACATGCAAGGGTGGCGAGTAGGTTGATTCACGCCTGTATGTATGTCGCGCAGAGGGAGGCGTCTACTATGCCTTTCAGGGTGATGCTGAGCAGCCAGATGTGCGCCCAAAAGCACAGATCATCGCAGGCTTCAAGGACTTCATCACCAAGTTCTATCCAGCTAATCAGCAGCAGACCTTTATCTACAGGCAAGCAAACAGTCGCAATGCGTATCGTATGGTGATGCACAGCGCTAGTGTCAACGACCTCTGAGCTGCATGCAGATGTGTCTTGGTGAGCTACAGCTGATTCTATCCGGTGCAAGACTCCACCAGAGCTGCGGCAGTGCATAACCTGCTGATACATCAAGTGAATGCAGTTGCACGTCTTGCACGTGGACATTGTGCTGCAGAGAACAGCTAATGAAGAACCACCAGGTTCTGGAGGTTGACCTGGTGCATGTCAGAGAGTTCAATGACAGCCTAGGAGATGCCCTG
>LWCB01003415.1:0-10235 GCA_001630525.1 Coelastrella sp. M60 | reverse complement strand
AACATTGTGTGATGTTGTGTTGTGTCTTGTTCGGCTGCTGCAGTGGGTTCTTTCTGGACTGCCTCCTTTCTGCTATGGGAATACATAATTGATCCAAGACTGTGACTCATCTGAGCGATCAGCTGTCCTGATTCACTGCTCACAATATGGCAGCTAAGTGTGCATCATCGCTTGCAACTAGCCGAAATGATTCCTAGGAGTGCTGCAATGCACTCTTTGGCGCATTTGCGTTCTTGGATTGAATGCATTCATTGTGCACCCTGAATCACTCACCTTCCTTGACTTCCCTTATCGCATAGGTTACCTTGAGCAGCAGTGATCCGTACTAGAGGACCATCCATTGCACCCCGCTGGTGTGTGGCAGTTTTGTGGCAGTGTATTTGGATTGTGAGATGTGATTACTGCTTCAGGGTATGTGACAGCACAACCTCTACTGCAAGTGATCTAGAGGCTCTGTGCATTATTACGTCTATCAATAAGCTGGAGATGGTGTAGCAACATCAAGCCACTGTGTTTTGTTATTTCTTCTTGTGAAGCTGGTCTTGTGATCTGCTGCCAGTCACCTGTGATCAGTAGTGAGAGACAAAGCAGAGGCATGTGCTAGCATGTCAGTTGTCACAAGCTGCTGTGGACGGCTGATACAAGGGTTTGGTAGGTAGGCATATCGGCATAGCACAGAAGGTGCCAGTTTGCACTGGGTTTGAAACACATCTTGTGATCCTTCAATTCTCACCTGGGACATTAAAGGTATCAAGGGGCACTGGCATGTTTGAGTCCAGTACCCAAACTGAGTGACTAATTGGTACAACACTAACTGTAGAGATTTGGCAACAGGTGCAGTTGAATCTCTTGTTGTAAGTTGGTGATCTTGCCTTGGGCACCTGCCAAGCTCGCTGTGCCATCGTTTGTGTGTCTTCCTGTTGCCTGATAGCTTGAGCGCTGAAGCTCATCGCTTGGTGATCACTCATGAGTGGGTCGATATGACGGTCATCTGCTGAATCTGCATCCAGTGAGCCTGATATTGACTCTCTCCAGTGGGTGAGTCTATCATGTAACTGTCAGAATTGACAGCAGGCTGCAGGGAGCAGTCTTGCACGTGACGCACAGCAGCTCACTTGTGGGCATCATGTCCAAACCTTGATGGTTTGGGCCATGTCACACTTCATGATCAGCATGCATGGTGGTGCAGTATACTGCTTCAGATGGTGTACAACCTGTGGCCTGAAGTCCACTAGTACTTCAGTGCTCTGTCCGTTGATGGCGAATTGCTTTCTATGTCGCTTACACGATGTAATGAACCAGCCCAGCCTGGGCTGCAGCTTTTTTCCAAAAGCTGCTGCTGCTATGTAAAACAATTGGACCATACAACATGGAATTGCCACTACAGCCTGTAGTACACTGAGTGTATGTAACCCTGCAAACATTGACGGCTGCTTTGCCTCCTAGCTGCTGTACTACAGTAGAGCCACTGGCACCACTGCAGCAGGCCATGACAGGCTCCAGATCCTTTTCCACTGATTGTCAGTGCCGATCGTCCATTCAGAAAAAGAAACCTAGTCATGTCCTGGTCCGAAGGTATCTGGGGTCTGTTTTACCCCTTCAATTCGCAGACTCTTGACTGTCTTCCGACCAACCGGAGTTGAAGGTTCAAGCACCGGCCGAACGGGCGACCCCCCGAGTCGGATTTGGAATCGACGATTGATCCGGGAGGGCTTTGAAGGCTTCCTCTTGACATACAGAATTACATATCCGATATGCGAGCGGCTTGCCTGAATGGATGCAGTGCGCTTTGCGGTCAGATGTGACGTCACATGTGTCAGCTACCCAGCAGACACTGTCAAAGTCATTTTCCGCGGCGGGCTTTCCGTATGGTGCTGTTCTATGAAAAACTTAGCCATGCAACCTAGAAGATGCTCATCACTGCTGAAAACCATGCGCTGTGGCCGCCACCCAGAGCTGTGTCATCAAGGAGTAGAGTTGTGCTTCTGAACCCGAGTCCCGTCCAATGCGGACTGTGAGTTTACCTGAAAGGAACGCAGATGGCAGCGAGCACACCAGTGTGAGTGGGGCTGCGGCCGCACCCCATCCGTGTCGGGTGTGCCTTTAAGTGGCGGTGTTCATCAAGTAGCCTGTAAGCTAAAACCTGCAAACGACGACTACAACAGCAACATAAACCCTGCCAAGTGTAAGGGTTGAACTCATCATAAGTACTATGTTGTTCTATGTTGCATGGCTAAGTCTTTCATATCAAGGGTCATACCATTCTCAACAACATAGTGAGTTACAATATCATCACCACAACCTCCTGCAGTCTTCATTCCAACCGTCAGGCTGACAGCTTTGAAAAAGCACCAAGCTTGAACATACTGAACATCAGCCAAGGGCAAAACACGATCACTGCATGATGTCATCATGCAACTTGAACAGATCAACAGATAAACAACACAATAGATCACACTCACGATGTACTTGTGACAAGAAGTACTGCTGTGAAAGCCTTGGCTCACCCACCGAGCAAGCTGCCATATGCAGCGGATCACACCATCTGCAGCTACTGCAGCTTGCTTGGAAGCAGGCCAAGTCAGCTTGCACCCTGCGAGTATGCATTTCTGACACCATGCATGCAGCATGCATGTATACAGTGTCAAAGACAGCAGCCCGCGAGATAAGCAGAATCACTGCAATATGCAGCAAACAGTAGTGTACACACACCCTGTCACACCCTGTCAGGTGTAGTTGCCCTGTGCAGTACAAGCCACTGCTCCTGATTATTCCACATCCACACGTGTGGTGTCGTTGGCAGATACCACAAATGCTTGCTATGCAACACTTGCTGCTTGCATACAAACTGATAAGCTCACTCCACCCCAATGGCAGATACAGCATAACCAGTGTACAAATATGCTCCTGGTACCAACAAGGAGGCCTAAGGCACTTTGTTTCAGTGTACACCCGCCTCCAATGCTGACTCCCACAATTAATTACACCCGCTAGGTTGGTGCAGCTTGATTGTGCTACACTTGTACGCTGGAATGCTGATGATAGGCATCGCCACAGTTACTGTGAGATGCAATTCAAAGGATACAAAGGGAAAGATACACAACAATATACACACTCATGCACACAATGACAGACAAGTACAATCATGCACACACGCTTCAGTGTAAAGCATCATGCTGTGCAGCAGCTGCCAGCTACAGTGTAGTTGGGTTAGGAAGCTGCATGCAGAGGCCAATGATGCTAGCTGCTAACAAGGGGTGGTAGTCCAACATCTTCAATCTTACCTGTGCAAGCAAGCAAGGCCACCTGAGTTACCATGCAGGGGGCAAGGTTGCAGGTAGGTTACTATGCAGTGGACAATGCAGGAAATGAACACTCAGGTTTCACACAACCCATGTCTTGTAAAGTACACTGATCACCAATCCGATACTACACGCATGGGTGCCAGCTGCAAATTGCAGACCCTGACACTATAAAGGGCTGCAAATCTTTACATGACCACCTGTGGATAGTGGCAATCAGCTGTCTTATCATGCTACAGCACGTTGGCTCCCCATGCCCCATCCAGGTGCTTGACAACCAGGCGCTCAACGGCTAGCCAGCACCGGAGCTTCTTCCTTGGTCATCAGACCCTCAAGCATCTTTAACAGATCCTGAGCTGCCTCATCTGGCACACCCTTGTACTCCCTCAACTCAGAACTCATACCAGACAGGGACTTGTGCAGGGTCTTAGCTGCTTCAGGCCCAATTTCAGGCATAGGCTGAACCATCGTTCTGATAGTGAACAGGATTGCACGGGATTCAGGCAAGCGGCGGAGGGTCTGGTATTCAGTCTTGAGCCAGAGGTCCTCTGCAGGGGGCCGCTTGCCACCGAGTGCATCCAGCTGGGCACCTGGCCCGCCAACATTGTAAGATGGCTCACAGATGTCACCAGTGAAGGCTGCAGCCCAGTTGTTACGCCAGATGGGCTTGTCGACCTATGCAGCAGAAGCCATACAGTGCAGCAGTAGTAGCTCAGATCTCCTGTCAGATGCAGATCAGATCATGTTGTGGGAAGCGGTGACCACTTACAACCAACTTGATCATAGCCCCTAGCTACCCAAAGTTTGTTGCAACACTGTGATGACCAAATCACATGATGAGCTTGGCAATAATCTTGATGGTGTCAAACAGTGTACTGGCAATCGACCTGTAGACGGCCACTTGCAAGAATTCACTCCAAAGTGACTTAGCTCTCACCTGAAGTGAGGTGAATGTTCTGTTCAGCAGCTTCTCCAGCTGCTCTTCAAAGCCTGGCACAGGGGCGTGAATGCTGAGTGTGGTGGTGCCCAGCTTCTGTGCCAGGCCATGGAATGAAAACACCACACAGGCAGCCGTCATGACGTGCTTAGACTCCTGGGGGTTAGGGCCTGGCTCATCTGAGATACGCAGCAGAGCAAAGTCCTCCTGCAGAGCAAAGGTGGCAGACACGATGGATGGCCATCTAATCTGGTGGCGTTTACTTGCTTTGCATGATACTACAGCATGGCGTGCAACATTATACCATGCATGTACATGTATTCTGTGCTTCTGACAGCTGATTGAGTAATATGATGTGGTGGTGGCATATAAAGCAAGTTACCTTATTAGGCACACAGATAACCTATATACAGTGGCAACCCATATCGGAAGGGCAGTGCGCAGGAGGCTGGTGGTTCTTATTGTTCACACCTGCACCAGACGCGCACAAAGCTCGATAGGGCAGTGCTCATAGTCCTTCAGGGCGTACACACGCTTGACACCATCAGAAGTGCTGATTGTCACAACCCTGTCCTTGCCCTCTCCCTCAATGGTGTATATGTCAGGATAGTAGGTGGGCAGGATACTCAGGAACAGCTCCAGACACTCCTGAGGTAGCAGCAACACAACATCGGCAATGTCAGCAGTGCGGATAAAGCAGTTGCTTATACTACATACAGTACCAAATTGCCGGTTGGCTGCCGTCAACAGGTAGTGGCAATAGTCAGCGTCCGGGAGTATCCTGCAGTTGTCCACATGAACCTTGCTCATGGAAGTGATTTGATGTATTGCAGGCCTTTCTTACTTGCAGGATGTGAGCTGTACTGGTAGGTTGATGCAGGGTAAAATGTCGCTTGAACATGGTGTCAAGCAGATCAATAATGAAAGGCAACTAGTGTGAGGGGTATGATCAGTCCCCATAAAGTCACTGACCTCTTGTGCTGGCATAGAGCTCTCCTCTGCAGCCACCACCACATCTCGTTTTGTTGCAAAAGCCTCCTCTTTCAGGGACAGCTCATAAGACAGCCGGTCTGGGTCCACTAGTAGGAAGTGTCCTTGCTGCAGACGCAACAGTGCAGCAGCGGTTACGTCGTCGTGAACGTAATTAATAGTTCACGTACAGTACTGGAGTGTGTACTGCAGGGCCCAAAGTACAACAATTGACTGACATGTCGTGCCCCAGCACGTGGCAAATCAAGGTCATGATGATACCAGCATGCTCTTGGGGATGATTTGCACGTGTGCTTGGGCCACAACGTTGCTAAAAGCAGCTGCACAATGGCACGCAGTACTGCTTTGCCACAACCCTAGTCAGGTCATGCTCCTGGTTGTGCGGGTAGTCAGCCTCAGCTTACCTCATACAGTCTGTGGATGCCAGATACAAGCTTTCCTGGAACATCTTGTCCGGGTTTGCCTGCTGCAAGCCAGAAGTTTGCTCCAACGGTGTTGGGGGACTCAGTCATGTCAAGTGGTGATGGCTTAGGCTTGGCCTTGCCCGCCGGGGGTGAGATTGCAAAAGGGCAGCGAATTACGCTCTGCGCTTGGCATCTCACAGTGGGGTGTGGTCGCTGATGCGCGCTAGTGCGTGAAGACAAGCAGCGACGTGTAAGCTGTTGGGCCATTTGGAGCGGATTGAAGCAACTTGCAGGTGCAAAGACCAGGAAGGTGTGGAGTGGTAGTACAGAATTGAACGGTTTGCGCTTGTGTGCTGTGTTGACAGCCCTGTAGGGATGCAAGGCACCTATGCTGAGTGCCTTAGAGGCGGGGCCGTGAAATGCCTGACAATTGTACGGTGTATTAGACGAGATGAATTCGGCTGTAATCCTCAAAGCTGCACACGTGCGTCACGTGGGGTTACTGCGCCATTACGTTAATCACAAACAACACAACCGCATTGCTAATCGTCAGCGCCTGGTCTTATATTCACGCGTAACCGCACAATGAAAACACTGCAACGAATTTCAGGAATATCTCGTGTTGTTTACTGCCTCAACATGCACGATTATGTCAACCTTAACTGAAGGGTTTGGCAAACCCGCTCAACGACCTGGCAGAGGTGATACTGTTCCCAGGTCAGGCGCTCTTGAGTGAGTATTGGTCACGTGAGCTTGTCTTGCATTGAGGAATGACCAGTTCTGCAGCCCGGTGCAGAGCAGCAGCCAGCTCAATCGTTTGCCGCAGGTAGTTTCATACGATTACGCTTTCAAAGGCGCCAGGGGAATTCTTTACTTAGATGCACAGCTTCTTCGTCTGCAATGCCTTGGGACAGCGAAACCACTCCAAGGGGTTGCAGGAGCAACACAGTCTATAAGAAACATAGAAGCACACACAAAGCATAGCATATACAGTGTGTCTGGTGGGCATCTGATGCTGGTGGCAGTCATTCACACTCTGTTTGCTGATACATAAAACACTTTCAAAGTCACTAAACGCGTGACTAAGCATGGTAAAAGCAAAACATAAACAAAGCAGCTTGCCTGATGTCAGAAGCCATCCAATTCGTACCAACTCTGTACCCAACCTATCTGCGTGTGCCACACAATGCGGGAGGCACGTGGGCCAGTCAGCAATGCAGTATCACAAGGGACACGCAGCTTGAAGTCGATGCAATGTTGCGGCATATCAGATATTCAGTGGACAAAACGAACAAACAAGCAAGCCCGCTCCGGCCATACGGCCCTAGGGCATTAGGTTCCCTGACAGGTTCCCTGATAGGTTCCCTCACAGTGTGAGGGATATGCAATGGAATATCTGAGAGAGCCAAGAGAATGGTCAACCTGAACACAAATCATTTGTACATGATGCTGTAGGAGTGAACAGCAAGAAGCAGGTGCAATATATAAGAAAACATAGCAAACACGCAGAAAGCATAACATGAAACAATGCAATATGGAGCACCATACATCGTCCTACCTGCGCACAGTCTCAATTGAGCAAAACAACACAACATGAGCCTCATTGTACAATGTGACGATCCATGTGACTGTACCTGATGCTTGAAATGACACTCCTAAGCAACACATGGTCAGACGACAGGATGGTTGTGCTGTAACAGTGCCTTGCACATGCTCATAAACTTCGCTGAATGTGCAATGATTTGCTTTGTATACAGTACTCGACATGTATGTGGAGTGACAACGGGACCTCATGAATAGCTGTGAAACAACAAGCATCATGGACCAGTTTGATTCTGCGATAGAATACCTTTGCCGTTGAAGACAACATGATAGTAGTAAACATCAATACGCCGCATAAGGGAACAAACCTACTGGTTCCATAGTCAATATGCTACATCCAGATAGCCAGGTATGCTACAGAACATGGTGGTTGCAGGCTGTGGATTCATATGTGTTGGTACCCATCCCACTGGCCTCTCGCTGTGACGGCTGCTGCTGCGCTGGCCAAGACGCTGCTGCTGCTGTCAGGGGTGGCAGAGCAAGGGGTTTAGAGAGTGGCTGCGTATTGATATGCTTCTGTAGAATCAAAAGACTGTGTTGACACGGGAGGTACTAATCTTCAAAAGCAATCTTCAATAATACTGACAGTCTAAGGGTATGACATGGTGGACAAGGCTCCTGAAGCCATCCACATGGCATATCACATGTGATGGCAATATTGCTATGGCTGATGGGTAGTTTGTATATATATGGCATATCACATATTCAGTGAGTTGCAAAGCATCTGCCTTGACGCATACACGCTTACGATCTGCAGCTGCACCCTCAAGCGGTTGATTGAACACATCAGCATGCAGTTCAGACCATCTGCCGCCGTTCAGACCGCCTGTGACAGCAGCAAGTGTGGTCATCAGAGCTGATGGTCTTCTGAGCTCTCAGCCACAACAGTCACTAACACCTGAGTCTCCTTTGGTGTGGTCATCGATGATGGTGACCGCATCTGCTCAGCTGATATTCTCTGGATCTAAGCTGTCCATGCGCTGCCGTGGACCATTAACTCTTGTGGCAGGCACAACAGGGTTTCAGACAGGTCAGGTTGATGCTCTCCTTGAAGGCACACCTGCATATATATAGCACGCAGCAGGTGCCATGGCCCATGATCATCATCTTGGCATGCGTCAACAGCAGGATTCAAAAAACACTGGTGCCCCGCGAGGTCAATATTGAAGGAGATTAATCTTCCGAGCGCACATGGTTGATAGTAACAGGACCTAGTGTCATGATGTTCTTGAATGTGATACATAGTTAACTAGTTAATTAGTCAACTTGTTAACGTCAACAATGACAGGACCTAGTGGTCACCTGTACTTGCAGGCGGTGTCGCAGCCGGCAAGCCCTGATTATCCTCTGCACAGGTAGATGACTGAGCAACTAGATGCCGAACGGCGTCTGTTGTTGCCCTACAAAGCGTTGCCAGGGGCCTGCTGAGCATTCCGGTGCGTGACACCTGTGCCGTCGGCACCGCCGCTGTCTCGTCAATATGAGAGGTTCGCCCAGTGCTGCACTGTTGAAGCTGGTCTGCTCGCCTCAGAGACTTTGATTGAATAACACTCTGGCTCAGCGCTGAATGTCGCATGGACACCTGCGGGGCTGCAGCTCGCTGAGGACTGAGGGGAAGTCTGAAGTGAGCCAGTGATGCGCCCGCTGAACACCTTGGTCCAATTCTCCACGTCTGCAGATCCTCGATGCACCTGTAGGTGTCTGTCTCGTCCAGAATCTCAACCTGCACAAACACACATGGTGATAACAAGCACCAAGTTCCAACAGGTGATGACATTCAACGGTTGTCACGGCAGTTGTGCACAGCTGTTGTTGCAAACATACGGAGCCAAGCAATGACATTAACGTCATGTTGTCAATGCCTATGAATGAGAATAGGCAGAGCTTGATGCTGAGAGGTGCTGCTTTGCTTGCTGAACAATCCTCTCCAGGGCTTCAGGGCACTTGCATGTTATGTCCCTGCGGCATAGATTATTGCTGCAGACAAGAACTGCTACACATGTGCTACACCTGCTGCACATAGAAAGAACCATGTGATCTTATGCACCTGCAGCAGCTCTTCCACAACATCTTCCAGCGTGATGATGCCAACAGGTACCGCTTCTGCACAGCTGTTGCTGTCCCGTGGCATGCTGCTGCAGCAACTACGCGGTGTCATCAGCCCTGCAACCACTGTTGTAGAACCCCCTCCATCTCCAGGCAGTTGCTCCACATCCAGCGCCACATACCCCTGCTGATTGTTGGTGGGCGACTGCTGCTGTCTTGAGAAACTCCTCACGCATCCCAAGAGCTCACTGAAGCCCACCTGCCTGCGATCACTGCTGCTGGCGCTGCTGCTTCTCAGATTGTTATGTCTCAGTAGCCCCTTTTCAACGGTTGTGCTTGCTTCACATGAACGCTCCACCCCTGATGCCGCATGCTCCTCTGCAGCACTTCTTATGCTTGTCCCTCCGCCATCGCCTTCACAACTCCTGCTGCTGCTGCTGCTGCTGCTGCTTCTAGTGCTGATTGTGGTGCTGCACCTACTCTTTGTGCCCATCCAGTCTGCTTGCTGTGAGCTGCTGCTGCTGCCTCTGCAGCTGCATGCGTGACTCAAAGAAACACCACCGCTGCACAAGGTGCCAGTGATTTGCTGCAGTGCTACTGCCGACTGTGCTGAACCCTCAATCTGCACATCAGATATACTCACTGACGTTTCATGACGATGAATGCTATCACTGCACAAGCTGCAGCCCGTCACCTCAAATGCCCCTACTCTACAAGCAGCGGGGGCCAACAGCAGCGCCATGTGGCTGTTGCCAGTCTGCATCAAGCAAGGGCAGATAGAGAGCCAATAACAGTGAGTGTTGTCCATTCAATGTAGTGTACTTGTTCTAGTTCGATGAGATAGCACACTAGTTGTCTCCACACAGCCAGTGTGGTGATCTGGCTGCAACTTCACACAGCAGCCAACTTGATGTGACACTCAGTCTGACAAGCTATGGTACAATTTGGAATGAT
>LWCB01003412.1:0-16451 GCA_001630525.1 Coelastrella sp. M60 | reverse complement strand
ATGATCTGCTATTAAAGGTTTCATACCTGCTGATGTGTGTTGCTGCTTTCGTCCTAATAGGTGTGATACCAGCAGTAGATACCGGCTCAGATATTCCAGCAGCATCAGAGGCAGGTGATTTGGCTGCAGCACGTGCAATCATTTCACATCTCGCCAAGTCAGGCATAGCAGACTTGGACAGCTGGCTAGCTCCCCCTCAGAAAGCAGAGCTCATGGCCTTCGCAAGCTTAATACAGACAAAGCTGGATGCAGCAACACAGTTTACCACTTGGCTGGAGAAGAGAGGCTTCGCAGAGTTTAGAAAGGTGTGCTAGTGCATCAAGAGCCTGCAGCATCAGCACAGCTGCTGTGCCCTGCATTTCCTGTATTAGCTTTGTATTATCCTGCAGCTGGCGGATACATGCCGCATTAGCCAGCAGAGTGTGTTGCAGCAGTGTATGCAGTTGCTTGCAACAGACTGTGGTCTGTTGCAGCATTCCCTGATGACCCTGCAACAGGTGCACACATCTTGTACTGTGTGCTCCCAACTGCCTCTCCCACTGCCTGTATTGTGCCAGCAGCAGCTATGGCAACGGTGTTGAGATTACTGTTTAGCAGCAGCATCTGTTGCAGTGAAACCCACAATTAGGATTCAGATAACCAGAAGTGATATTACGCGCACCCCGTTTTGCAGCAGCATCATTCGTTGCAATGCAACCCACAGCTGGGAAACGCCTGACCACAAGTGGATCTGCCGCTCTGTGCGTGTGTGTCTACATACCTCAATTTGTGTGTTTAGGCTGCTTACGGGTCTCAGTTGCCGTTTCCCCTGAGCTACATTGTGCCCTGGAGCAGACGAAATGAGATGGCAAAGCTGCTGGGACACATAGACGGATATAAGGTATGACGATGACCGCGACAGAAGAACCTGTTGAGCAAGGAAGAGTCAGAAACTCAGCACATGACGAGCTGTTTGTCTCACGCCTGCTGGTCAGTCACCAGTGCAGGACTATGTTATTCTCCATGTGACCTCTCTGCTTAATCCTGCGGGTTTGCTGCAGATCAGCCTGTTTCCTGTGCGCATGCATCAACTTACTACTGCTGCTTCCGTTATATCCATTGTCTTTTTCCTTCGCCCTTGTTCCTTCAGGCGTACCAAGATGCTGTTGAGGTTTTGTCAGCAGTATCAGATCGTATTCGTGCAGCACCAGGCAGGTTCTTCTTTGGTGATCGACCATGTAGTCTGGATGCTCTGCTGTTTGGCCACTTGGCTTTCTACAGGCATTCAACAGTAGCAGCGCCAGTGCTCAGAGATAAGGTGGGCGTTTCAAGAAGAGGTGGGCAATACTGTGATACAGACTAGCAGCAGCAGCAGCAGCTGGTGTTGCTGTTGGTGTGGCGAGCGCGATGGCTCTAATACATGCACACAGCCATGAACACACGTGAAACATCCCATGCGCGTTCCTTATGTTCTCCTGTCCTGGACAGGTCATCATAAGCACCACACATGGGATGCTTCACGTATGTTCATCGTATGTATGCATATGACATCCGGTGCTGCGTCACCTTCAAGTGCTGCGGTGATAAAATGATGCTGCTCAGGCGTTAGGTTATACTGTTTTGATCTCAGGTGGACAAGCTTCAGGTGTTGTCCCGGTATGTTGACAACATACTGCGAGACTACTTCAGCACTGAGATGCCGCCACCACCTATGGATGATATCGGCAGCTGGTCAGATGCAGCTCAGGTACCAAGGAGCAGCAACGTACATATGTGCGCTTCTATGTTTCTTATACATAGTACAGCTTGCTTGTATGCTTTTTTACAGAGTCCTTTGCATGTTACTGTGATACACAGAGGCTTCTGGGCAGGCATGTGTGGTCTTTGTTACAGCAAACAGCTGCTAGATGAGCAGACATGTTGTTTGACACCTGCTGCCAAGATGCTTAGAATCTGGTTGACACTGTCATACTGCAGTAGCTTGCATGGACATTCTGAGCAGCACTTCATGGACAATGATGTCTGTTCCTTGCCTTTGCATGCAGAGGTCTCAGCAGCAGCTTGAATACAGTATTCACAACGGTGTGAGTTTCTGCAGCAGTGCTGATCGCCTTTGTTGCTGCATGCCGCAGGGTCATGCCACTCCGCCGAAGCACGTGCCAACAGTAGAGGAGATTCGCATGTGGAAGGGAAGCCAATACTGGTTGGCGGGCGCAGCTGCGGCTATCGGAACCTATGTGGTACTGGGTGGGCAGTACTTCACTATCACCACAGTTGGCGACGATGATGAAGAGGTGGAAGAAGATGAGGAGATCATGCAGTGAACAGTTTGCTGCCTCATATAATATGGCATGGATACACTCCATGAGGTGTCCCTCGTCTGCTTATCATAAGTTATGGCTGAAAGATTGCCAGGTTCTCAAGTTTGGTCAACGCGAATGCTGATGCACAACCAACTGCTCTTTTTCATACATCATTGTGCCTCTAACCTTGTTGGAAGCGATCAAAATTGGTATCGCCAGTCGTTAGTCTGGTGCTACGCCCTGTCTCTGGGCTCCGGAAGGTCGTCTGAGGGTTTGAACGTGACTTGCGGGTTGCTTAACGAGTGTAGATCGGCATACAGCAAGCAACCTTCGGTCTGCACGCTACTCAAAGCATTGTGTATGAGATTGGCAACCTGGCCAAAGTACCAGAAACTCGTCCCAGAAAGTATACCTGCGCTGTATATTCGCCAAGCATGGCTCCGATGCCACCATCTCAGGAGGGTAAAGTGCCCTTTGATCCCAACAACCAGCGTCAGCAGTATCCAGCAGTGAGCTCGCCCCACACGTCACCTTATCCCCCACAAGGCAGCTACCCCTCTGTCGCAACACAGCCCGCAGCTGTTGCCTACGGATACCAGCCATTAGCTGCTGGATACAACTATCCCACGCAGGGATCAGCAGCGGCCGGTCCAACGGGCGTAGCAGCTCAAACTACTGTTTACCCTCCTCAGACAAGCTATGCCCCAGCCCCTTACCCACCTCCAGCAACAAGCGCAGCCACAGCATCATATTATATGGACCACGATCAGCAGTATACTATGAACACGACAGCAGCCGCTGGTTCAGCTCCTGCCAACGTTCCAGTAGTGATAGGCACACCCGCGTTTGTCTACAGCCAACAGGGAAATGAACCCTGCGGCTGTTCAGCTGGTTGGGTGCTGTATGGGGTAAGCAGATCATCTCCAACCATTCTAGCTTAGTTCTGCATGTATGTATAAGGTGCCAGAGTGGAAAGCAATCTTTTGCATGCATAAGTGATTATCACATGCACTGTTCGAAGAGCGCGTACACAACATAATCTACCTTGTGCGCTCTGCTGCTGAGTACAACATACTTGCCCTGCAGAGTGGTCAGCATGATACTACACATATAACCCTGTAAATTTCAGATGTTGAAAGTGAATGACGCTCGTTTGACCGTCATTGCTGCTCCATGTTAGCACAAGGACACTTCCACTTCACCCAAACCGTTTGACCATGCCACCCATGTTTGACCAGCAACACACCCACTTTCCCGCCTGCTGGCCTGCTTTCCTGCCGCATGTTATCTCAGGTTGGCTGGATCTTCCCTATCTGTTGGCTGATTGGCGCCTTCCTTCCCTGTTGCAGCAAGAACAGAAACGACAGGAGAGCCGCCATTGGCAGCGGCATCATGTTCTCCCTGACAGTTATAGCTGTGGTGGTGTCAGTGGTGGTGCCACTGGTGATAATGGCACGCGCAGCTGAGAGCATGAATAACACCAACAGCGGGTGGAATGCCTCTTATGGCTCCTCAACCATCAGAGATACCAACAACAATAATTTCTGGGGGAATTGAAGGCAGCTGCTGCTACTGGCCGCGGCAGCATGAGGTCCATTAACATACTGACTTATCAGGTGTACTCTTGAGTGTCAGGGTTTAGTCTTGTGGGCAAATAGTTTCTCTTTTTGCCGTGATTGGTCAAACCCAACATGGAGTGTGCCTGACAATGTTACAACAATCCAGCCAACCCGGGCAATACCATAATAGCCCAGGCGAGTGGCAGTCCCTCTGCTATTGAGCCCAGGACAACCATCATCAGCCTGGCATCGGCTCAGTGATCGGATGGTTGAAGGTGACAGGGGGTTTGATTCTGTGTGTCTCATTCCGTTACAAGCATACTACATGCACCCTTGTTGCACAGGTCGTACTACCGAACCTGATGATATGACGTGCTTTGCTGCTCGTCTTCCTTTTCATCCGACATGTCGACGACAAGTGTGTTAGGACGCATATCACAGCCATGTCTGAAAGTGAGCAACTCCGGCGGGAGGTTTGAGGCGTGGGCCTGATGGCCGCAATTGCTGTGGTTTAAAGCAGTGTTTGTTTTTGATATGTCAACCAGAAGGCTGCTTGCCATCTGCTTTGGCTGGTGCTTTTGCAAATCCTCATGAACATGTGGTGTTTTCTTCATCATGATGCTATGACTGTTGCGCTCAGCATGTCCACGTGCTAAGTGCTGGTTGCGTCACAGGACATCCTATCAGCTGTATTGTTACCTATTCTTTTGGGTAGAACACACACAGCTTTGTTGGGAGCGTGGTTGAAGAGCATATCCATTCACATATAGGTGTGTTGTGGCACTGCTGAACATCTATCATAGAGCCGGACTTATAACTTGCAGCTGCAAATGCTGAATACTGCCACATCATGTCCTGAGGGACTGTCACATGTCATTGAGTGTCACTAATACAACTGCTGTTGGATTCCTTACAAAGTGCATGACAGTCACATGCACGGCTTAGCAAGTACTACTGGCTAAAGTATTGCCAACATAAACTCTATTTAAGAGAGCGATACATATATGACCGGATATGGTCTTGATAATCTGCATACTACGCCATGGTATGGTCCAAATATTGTGAGGTCAAGTCGGGAGGTTGTTCAAGCCTTGAACATAGCATGGCTCGGACCTTTGAAGTTTGCCCTCGTGGGTGTTGGTAGCAGGTGTATCATAAAGTCAATGACATATTCCTCAGAGATTCGAAGCTGTGTGACCAGATCGAGGTTACTGGTTGGTTGTTGTTTTCCAGAGTGGTGGTATAAGTAATTGTAGTACCTGCTCAGTGTGTTAGCCAGCACTGGCAGTTGAGCAATCAACAAAGCTCTGCTGATGGCAAGTGCACCAAAACCCTGACTTTACTGTGAGTGCCAGATTGAACATGCTTAGAGACAACTAGTTTGTTACCTTGTCACAAGCACCGGCGCTGGTTGCCGCTGTACGCCACGCCTGCTGCATCATGGTCTGTTTACCTTTTGTCCTTGTGCCCGCTGCGGCAGCATTGCTAGTAGGACGCTCATGTTAACAGGGTACCGTTACAGAAACGCGTCTGCTTCACATGTGCAAGAGCACATATATACTAACGCATGCTTTTCAGAAAGTGACGATGTCATGTGATTGCCATGGCCAGTGTCCTATGTCCTCAGACACAATGGCGGTTGTTTGCTTGGGTGTTGGGACTGTGAGCAGGATGAAACACAATTGTCACTTGTGAAAGAAAGTTTGGCTCATGCAGCAAAGTGAAAGCAATGGAAAGTGTTTTATGTATGTGATGCTAATGAATGAAAAAGCAATAGCTGCTCAATCGTCACTTATGGCTAAATGGTGGAGTGTTGGGCAGTGTTGTTCATGCTGTGACAGCATGTGTTGTTGGTCAGTTCAGTTGACAGGGACCGGGGCTGATACTAGTGAATTAGTAAGGGCCGTAGGGCCGGAGCGGGTTTGCTTGTTTGTTTGCTACTACTGTTTCATTCAGTAGACCACATCCAATGTAACAAGCTCATCATCATAGTGTGGTGCCAGAATTCCATTGACAGGGCTTATGAAATCAAATAATGATGTATTGTGGCACAGTGCCGCACTGTTTGGTGTACAGTACACCAAATCAACCTGCAGGTTGAACGCGCAAGCTCAACGCTCCCACAACAGTGCAGAACTAAGTTCGCTAAAACCTGTTGCCAACCTGTTGCAGCTGGATTGGTTTAGCCGCTGGTGATTGGACACTCACACGGTTGAATCACCTCATCATATAATACCAGCGTTGACAACACACTGCTGATGTGGAACACTGTTCCAACATCATGTAGTCAGCATGACTTGTCAGTGACAAGTTGCAGCCTGCCGGCTGCTTGGACAGCCGCTGCCAGCACAACAATGACACAGCCTGCTCAAATACAGCAGATATGTTCACACACCTAGGCTAGATTTCAAAGATGAGGCTCATCTTCTAACCCCGCTGCTGCTGCCACGACCTCCTCTACCACCCCTGCTGCTAAAGCCTCCTCTGCTGCCACCTCCTCTGCTGCTAAATCCTCCTCTGCTGCCACCACCTCTGCTGCTGCTGTTGCCGCCATCCCTGCTGCTGCTGCTGCTGCCACCCCTGCTGCTGCCCCGGCCACCCCCTCTCCCTCTTCCTCTGAAGCCCCTCCCACCAGAAGGAGCAAAGGTCAGCTCTCTGCTGCCACCAATGAAACCACGCTGCTGCTGCTGCTGCTGCCGCCCACCTGCTGCTGCTGCCGCCACACGGTCACCCAGCGGCTGTGACAGCACTCCAACCATTGACTCTCGCCGCTGGAATGCTGCTGCTGCTGCTGCATCTTTGGCAGCATACATAGATGGCTGCCGGGCCCTGCATAGCAGATGATGTTATGAATTGAAAAGCACTTCCATGAGCTTGATAGCACAAGGTGTGCACACATGCAAACAGTGATCTGGCACGTGAAGCTGATAGCAACTGGATGCACCATCACTGCCTCATCACCACAGTTGCAGAGCAAACAACACACTTGCCTTGTATTTGAAGAACATTCACGTGATTGAATAAACAGGCGGCCATATACAACAGCAGAAGGCTGTGCCCCCTGCTTCATCGTTGAAGCAATCCTAGCGCAACATAAACTCAGAGCACATGCACAGCCATGCTGAGCCACTTACTTGCCACCCATCATACTGCTGCCTTTCTGCTGCTGCTGCTGCCTCTTGTTGTGCCGGCCCGTGTCATGCTGCTGCTGCTGCCGCTTCAGCTGCTGCCAATGCCCCTTCTTGTGCTGCTGCTGCTGCTGACGTGGCTCCTCATCACCATCAAGATCAAGATCTTCATCATCATCGTCATCATCTCGTGATGACTCATCGCCATCATCATCATCATCAGATTGATCTTGATCTTCATCAGAGAGCTCCTGCAATCATAGATATCAACATGAAATGCACCAGTGATCTAGAAATCGTACAACATACTGAGTCTTGATGGAATTGCTGTTAGGTATTTGTGCCATATGTTGTCATGGCATGAACTCACAAAGAAGGAGACTTGCTGCAGGTGCGGCTCATGGTGGCAAATGATAGAAGCAATAAGAAGAGCTGTCTTGCATGGGTTCAAAAGGCGATATAGTCCAAAATGTTGATTTTTGTAAAGGTCCTTTATTGATCTAAATGTCCATCTGCCTTTTGCTTGTTGCCGTCTACAGTTGGTGTGAAGATGATGAGTTCTGATGAGAAGAACCCACCACCTTCACACTAACTGTAGAAGGCAACAAGCAAAACGCAGATGGGTGCTGAATAACATACTAAACAACAAGCAAAGACATTTGTAAAGGTCCTGTCCATTTGTAAAGACATTTGTAAATGTTCTAAATGCCCATCTGCCTTGTGCTTGTTGCCGTCTACAGTTGGTGTGAAGATGATGAGTTCTGATGAGAAGAACCCACCACCTTCACACTAACTGTAGAAGGCAACAAGCAAACTGCAGATGGGTATGAAAATAAACAATACAACACAAGAAAAGACATCCTGATTCATGATAACACATAAAGGCAACAACATCGTTACATCTAAGGTACACAAATGGACATATTCTGTGGAATTTATTTTGACTGTAGCGAAAGACGCATCTGCATCATTGTCGTTTGTGAGCACACCTGGAAGTGTTCCGCCAGGAGTCGCTCCTGTTCACTGCGCTCATCAGTAGCAGCAGCAGCAGCAGCAGCGCCCTTCTTATTGACATTTGGATGCAGCAGTCTGTACTCCTCGCTTTGTTCATCGATGGCAAACGCTTCATCCTCGAACAATGCTTTAAAGCGATCATCAAGCATGGGGTTGGAGAATTCAAATGTCTTGCGCTTCTTGGCGGATGGACCTTCATCTGCTGCTTCATCTGCTGCTGCTGCTGCTGCCGGCTGCTGCTGCTGCTGCTGCTGCTCGTCTTGTATCTGCTGCTGGGCAAGCAGACGAGCTGCCATTGCACGATTGACCTGCATATCACACATTGTGTTGTTTCTCCAACAACAAAATAAAACATATTATACAATATGCAATGCAGCATCCAAAATCAGTAGCAGCAGCATCAACTTGAATTGCAAGGTTAAACTCCTTCAACATACAGCCTGCTTTGCACCATGTCATCTTAAACCCAAGTTCCCACCTTTGGCAGTTTCCGAACCACACTGATTCTCCCTTGCCTCTCTTCTTCCAACTTGGCAGCAATTCTCTGAGCTCTGTACTGCTCATAAGCAAACGGTTGTACTGCTGCTGCTGCCTTGCTGTACAACCTGGCATCTATGAAGAAGCCGTGCATGTAAGCACGCAGCAGCGCCGTACCCAGCAGATGATCCAGACCCAGACGAGTGAGATCCGCCCTCGTTACAAACCTGTTATTTCAACAACACAAATAACACACTAACATTACTGGTCGTAACAACACAACGGGTATTGATACTCCAGTTACACCAATTGTTACAACACAAGGGAAAAGTAACATACATGATGACATACATATAACACGAGATGTAACATACCTATAATCGTCATAAACAGTAGGTGCCTGTTCTTCCATCTCTTCTGTCAATCCTTCCAAGAAGCTGCACCATTTCGGAGCAGGTCCTAGACTTGGGATGAAATAGCTGCCAATACGTGATGAATCAGTGGCAAGCATCAACAACCCGCTGCCCGGCCACAAACACACGTCATTGATATCTGAGCCATCAGCTGGCTCAATGCTGGTGTAGCTGCTGCCATTGGTGGCATCCCAGATCTGTGAACCACACACACACACAAACAACAAGCAAGATGAAAGATCGCCTCTTCTACGTTCCAACATTCAATCAAACTGCATTTTACATGCAGAGATATATACCAATACAGGTGATTTTAAGCATGCTTCTGTACCACGTTGTCAGAACACCCTACCTTGACAATATGCTGATCTGCTGATATGACCCTCCTCACATCCAGAGCACTTCCACCACCACCTACACCAGCTGACCCACTATGAAATTTGATATCCTTTATGGCGGCACCATACATGTGATCCTTCACAAGCAGCGGGCTGCTTTGTCGGAGATCCCAGAGACCCACGATGCCACTGCTGGTGCCGGCTGCGATCTGAAGTCCGCTGTCATCAAAACGGAGTGCTGTTAGCTGAGCACCTGTGATGGAGAATAAACAACTGTCAGTAGGTTGAGATAACAGCGGCGGCGGCAGCAGCAGCAGCAGCAGTGGTACTATCTGCGACGCCCACACCTTCTGGCTGTGCATAGATGGAGGATTGTTATGCAAGAAGCAATTGTCATACAGCTGCTGAGGAAAGGACTTCTTCGGTGTAGAGTAAAGACTGACCTGCAGCGCCACATGCTCTTGCAGCATCCAGCACTGCCACAGATGTTCGCTGCCTGAGATCAAAACACTCCAAGACACCATCTTCACCAGCACAAGCGAATAGTCCGTGGGTCGGACTGATACCTATCAGCAGCAGCAACAGCAGCAGCAGCAGCAGCAGTTGGCACCCAGCAACAGTTGGCACCCAGCAACAGTGGTGCTGTTATAATGCAGAGTACCATAAGCCGTGCGCACTTCATGATGTCGATTGCAACAAACAGATTGATTCAAATTGGTTTATGTTGATGCAGCAGCAGCTTACCACAGGCGTTGATACCGGGCGACTTCGCCGGCAGCGACTGCATGAAGCGACCTTCGCTCAAGTTGATCCGGTATACCTCCGACGCGCTGCCGACGACGAGAAGGTCAGCAGTGAACGAAGCGTAGGCAAGGTCACGGCCTTGTCGGGGCGTGCGTGTCTTGAAGTAGCTGCCAAAGCGTGCATGGAACGCCACGCTGCGGTCTGAACATAGGAATGCTGCTTTGCTGTAGTCGTCGGATAACACTTGAAAGTCGACGACTTCAGCGTCCAGATGCCGGTCAAACTTCAGGGATAGATTGTTGAGGTCGTACAATTTGATCTGCAGCAGTAGCAGCAGCAACAGCAGCAGCAGCAGCAGCAAAACCTTTGAATGTGCAATGGAGAAGGACTAGAGCACTTAGAACAGCCTATGGGCCATGTACCACTGATGTTCGTACGAATTATGAGTCTAATACTCATATTTAACATGCTGCAGTGTCACCAACTGTTGGGCACTGGTGCAAGAAAGTGCAGTACAACACTGGGGTCAGACCCACTACACTTGGTTTTCCTCATGGCCATAAGGCTTTCAGAGAAGTATGAGGCAAAGTGTAACATCATCATACCCCTGTCATACACTATACTCTAGCCAAGCGCTGCTGCTGCTGATTATTCAAGTCGCGCATTTGATAAGATAGAGCTACAAAAACACTTGGTGATTGCCACCGCTAGATCTGGCCGCTGCATTACATGCTATTAACCATACCACATCTAGCAGATGCCCATAGATGCATACCGCTGTACACTACATCAGACTGCGCCATAGCCGACCCAACTGAATTACACAACAAGTCGGACTCACCATTGGCGGGTGGTACCCTGTTGCGTAGATGTACTGCTGATCAGGAGTGATTTTGATGTGCTGGCAGGCGGAAGGAAACTGAAGATCCTGCAGGAGGTCGAGACGACGCCTGCAGAAGACACGAACACATGGAGATGACAGCAGTTGGTGTTGAAAACAAGTGATGATGCATGCCATATGTGATTGGGTTCATGTGTGTGATAGACTGCTGTTGCTGGAATCCCTTTGCCACAGGTGAACAGTACTCTGGCTGTGCTTCATGAGCACCGGTTGTTGTCCAGCTGGTGACCGTGTACATAACTTAAAAGAGAGCATGAACGGTGTATCTCTGCCAACGTCAACAAACAGGCAGTGAGCTTCTTATCTGGGGGGAGCTGTTTGAAGGCACTACCCTGCACTACCTGTCTCACAGTGGCTGCCATACTGCACGGCTGCAGAGGCAGACCTCGCCTTCATGCTGCACTGCTGGCCGAAACTTCTGAGATGATGATTGACAGGTTCTATATTCTTGCAGATGACATAGCGAGGTCACGGCTGCCTCATGTTCTTACCTGTACTCCTCATCTCTCCTGAGAGCCCGCTTCTTTGCATCTGACAGCCATGCTGGCATACTCTTGCCGCTGCCAACCGTATAAACCTGTTGAATGCAGCACATAACGTGTTTTTCGTGCTTTCAAAGTTCAAACACGTACTGCTTGGTTGGTATGCAAGCCTGCAGCCCTTGCGTCTGCTGCAGAGCCAGCTTGCAGCTGTGAAGTCCAGTTACAACACTGTCACTGTTCTGCTCACCTTGACGCCATCCGGAGCAGATACCTTGAGTGCCATAGTGTCAGACTACGTCGCCTGTTGGGCGTTGCACTACTAGGATCGGACTAGGCTGAGATGTGCCGGCCCATCCCACACTGTGTGGAGCGTCTTGCTAATATCTGCCGTCAACCAGGAGTACAGTCAGCTTATCTATGTATAACTTAAACACCAGCTTATGAAACAACGATACAAGGCTTGGCTTCTAACTTGAGACTGCAATAGTGAACTTCGGGGTCGAGTGTGCGCACCTAAGTACGCTTGATTAGCACACGCATACAAATCAGACTTGGATCACACTCTGTCGAGCAGTTCATGCCTCAGAGTCATGACGTTACAGGTGACTACCCTGTAGTGCTGTCTGCTGTACACAACTCGAAAGCTCGCAAAGATCCTCTCACACAAGCAGAGGGCAAGGGTGCACTGGTTCATTCTCCACCACGACAGCCTTTTGGTATATCGCCCACTGAAGAAGCTCTGGTCGGTTCAGGCCCTCAATCCTAGCTCTGTACCTTTTGGAAACTCAAACTCCAACTGCCCAACCACACTGCACATCAGATATGCCTAGCTCTTCACGAGCGCCAACCAGCCAATGGATACATACATCAGCAGCACAGGGTACACTGCAAGCGCTCGTCGCCTGCATACACACGCATCAGCCGTCCTCAGTGACAGTGGCCAAGTATCCACATGCACACGCCCACATACTTTACTGATTGTTGCTAGCTGCGGTAACAAATCAGCAACAACAATCTGCAAGATGTTTGTTGATACTGCAGGACCTAAGCACCTGTTTACTTGGCACAGTGACGGCAGGAGAGATGGCACATAGAGCGAGATATAAGCTGCAAGTTCCCACTCACTCTGAGGGCACCGACTTTCCAATGAAGGGTACAGTGGCGAATGATGCCCAACCCAAACACAGCACCAGCACCAGCGTACGAACCCACTGCATACATCACAAAGGGCAGCAAGCAGCAGCAGGCAAGGCGCATGGCATCGATATCCAAACAATGAACTGCAAGACGGTCCGATATAATCAAAGTCATTGCATGTTATCAGCAACATCATTCTGAGTGTGCTCCTGTTGCTGCATGACTTCCTCCCTACATTTTGGTCCTGCAAACGCTGTATGTAAGGGCAGAATGTAGCGCAGCTGTACATAAGCAACATGAGGCAGATGGTTGTACGTCAAGAAAGGATGCCAATAATCTAACTTCTGTCCTCTGCATAACCCTGCGGGAGCAACCTCCCCAATAGACTCTCATCATTCATGCTCCTCTATACCACAAAATGCTGACGTTGAGGCTATTGCATTGTGGCAGCCTGTATGAAAGCCTCAAGCCTCAAGCCATCATGACCAAACGATTATCTCAACAAAGCCGCCACAGCTGCCACAGCAAGTGCTGCATGAAGCTTTTCTTGCTGCTGTTACATGCTCCAAGCCCCCAGTCTCCATATCACTCACCGACAGCTTCACCACCACGCAGATTATTGACCCCACAACAATGGGAAACAAGCAGTAGCCAATCAAGCACAGTGACTGAAAGAACACGATGTTGCCGCCTAGAAGGATGACGTTGATTGTGAGTACGACTGCTCCAAGAGCGACCTCAGTAAACACCAACTGCATATAGAAACAACAGAGCAGCAGGAGGTCAATAACAAGATGCATCTGCATCATCATAGGCTATTGCTGGCTTTGCTGCATATGATCCAACCTACGATAAGTTGCTTGTTGAGTCTGTTAGGTCCCATGCGGTGCAAGAAGTAGACTGCAGCATCTGTATGGGCTCAAGCTGTGCTTGCTGGCCATTCTGGCAGCTCTATGATAACTTCAACTGCTCAGGGAACCTACTACTGCTGCTGCTGCTGCTAAAATCTGCTTGCAAAAGCTTGGTGTCAACATGCAGAGGAATAAAAAGGCTGCTTGGTTCTGTTTCAAACACTAAGTGATTGCTGAGCACAAGCATGATGTTTGTGCCACTATGATATTGACGTGAGAGGCGGTTGTGCCATTGCTGAAGTGTTCACTTCAGTGAAACATTGAGTTCCCTTGTTGTGCTGCTGCAGGAATCGCTGTAGTGAGGCACCACGCTTGGCTGAAGCTGCTGGTGCTGCTGCTGCTTGACGCTGTTCTCGCTGCTGCTTACCGCAAACACATCTGATGGTTTCTTCTCCCCTACTGATAGTGTGATAGCCAACCCCAGCATGAATATCTGTGCCAACGCAGCAAGTACGACCGTGTCGGAACAACATCAAGTAGAAACAAAAACAAACACTGAACAGGCTGCTTGAATAGTGCCAGTGGGTAAAACATGCTGTTTGTCGTAACCCGCACAGGTAACTCATGTTGCAGTCGACCATCACATAACACCTGCTATCCCGGAGACGTTCACACAGTGTCTATGGTATTCCTGCAGGCTGGGCTGTGCCATGCTTCCCTTAACGCACAGCATGCGTGTGTAGCAGTATGGCTAAGCTGTTAGACACTCGGTTACTCGGAATGAATTTCTGCCGCTGCCCTGCATGAGCTACGCACAGAAGCCAAAGTTTGTGTCATGCAGTACTGCCAGCAGTACAACTTACCAACGGCCCCCATAGATCCCAATTATGTAATGCTGCTTGATGATTCTGAAAGTCCCAATTCACAGGTATCAACACACTGCGCAAGTTTCTGCCTATAGTCACCACATCTCTTTTTAGTGTCTGCCAGATAGGCTCATCTAGAGTGTTGTCATCAAACCCGCCTCCTGCTACGTAGCCCAGAGGCGGAGCTAGATTGCCTTGGCTGACGTTGCCTGCTGAGACTGAAACTGATGGGACGCTGTCGCCGAACAGCTGCGGGCCAATCAAGTAGAGTAACACCAAGCCTCAGTTTCAGTAACAGAGAGGTTCCAATGTAGCTACTGTACTTAATCTGCCCGTGCAGCTATCCCTTGAACGTATCAGGCAAACTTGGACTATAATTGAAGACTG
Source organism: Coelastrella sp. M60 (assembly GCA_001630525.1). Classification (NCBI taxonomy): domain Eukaryota; kingdom Viridiplantae; phylum Chlorophyta; class Chlorophyceae; order Sphaeropleales; family Scenedesmaceae; genus Coelastrella; species Coelastrella sp. M60. The sequence continues at coordinate 1,872 of LWCB01003412.1, read as the reverse complement.
TTGAGTACATCAGCTGTTGCCTGCATGCTCACTCGTTCTGTCTCAGGTCGTTCTGGCCAAGCCATCTGTTCTGCACTAAACTCCCTTGCTTGCCGCGAAGCTCAGCACAAACTCCACCTCAAGTTGCACTGATATATATTCCTGTTGAGAGTTGTGTTGATTTGTGCTACTGATTATCCTGTACGTACACACTGTATGTTCAACTAGGCCCAACCTCCGGTCAGTTGCTTGATATGCGAGTCAATGCGGTCTTGAACTCCTCAAAGATGGCTGTTACGGTCACCAATTCTAGTAGTCCCTTGTTTACGTGTCAGGCGGATTGATGAAACCGGGCCCTGGGATGTTATTACGATTGAGCAACGTGCTGCCTTCTCGCACTCTTACCGTAACCAACATCCATCCTTCAAGCTAACGTATCAAGATAAGCTAGACTCCACCGTCTCATGGGCTGTGTTGCCGTACGGGTCCTTACGAGATCCCATCAACCAAACCGGTCATTCTGAAGACAGCCCTTTCTGGTTGTTGACTAAACTACTAGAAGTCAAATATAAAACCCATTTTTATATACCCTTCCCATTCAGCCTGTAGCGTACAGCATTGTTGGACAGCAGCACACTACACAGCCACAACAGAATGGGCTCCAACGCTGGGGGATTCAACTTTGATCTAGTTAAGCGCAATGCCATGTTAGAAAGCAAGGGCGTAACGCCTCCTAAAGCCTGGAAGACTGGTACAACCATCGCTGGTGTAGTGTTCAAGGTACGCAGGGTGTCCAGCATCTGGTATCACCTCATGCCCTGCATGTATGCCCAGGGACATTGCTGCAGGCAGTGGTTATCGCAGTACTTCTCCATGTTGCTGTTATTTTGGACTACCGTTTGGTACAAATCACAACTACAGCCAGCATCTGTGTGCCCTGTAGGATGGTGTAGTGCTTGCAGCAGATACTCGTTCAACTTCAGGCAGCACAGTAGCTGACAAGAACTGCGAGAAGATACATTACATCGCTCCGAACATATACTGTTGTGGAGCAGGTACAGCAGCAGACACTGAGAATGTCACAGGTCAGTACACCCCTTGAGGTTGGGTTGCATACAGACAGTGCTACACCCACTGATCCACGTGTTGCAACATTAGCAGGGTTGTCTGAGCTGCATATTCTGCTGCAGCTTTGCTGTGCTCATCCATGCGCTGTTGCATCAGCACACTGTCTTCGCCACAACATCTGCCTAAGCACATCCTTCCACTTCTACATGCAGCAATGGTGTCCTCACAGCTTGAGCTCCACAAGTACGCAACAGGCAGACAAGCCAGAGTGGTAACAGCCATGACATTGCTCAAGTCACATCTATTCAGGTCAGATGCAGCTTACTATCGAACCAGTTTGGCCATGCAACATATATGCCTAACAGAGTTGTAGAACATGCACTGTGTGTCGCACCAACACTAGCTGCCTGGAGCCCAGGACAAATGTCTCAAATTACAGGTCGCCAAGATATCCAGCAGAACAACCTGTGCTGCATCTGACTTGCAGGTATCAGGGTTATGTTAGTGCAGCACTCATACTTGGCGGTGTCGACTTGCATGGACCACACATATTCACCGTAAGTAGCCGCTTCTTTAAGCCTTGTACAGCCGTGGGGCCGAAATGTTCGTTGCCTCCACCTTGAGCACACAGCAAGATACTGTAGGCGCCTGCATTGATGTTCTGTCAATGAAGTGTATTGCTGGTATGAAGCGAAAGCACCGACACACCTGTTGTCCAGCTGGCATGCAACACTCTGGCTTATGACTGGCTATGCAATGACTGTGGCACTGCTGAACAGCAGAGTGCACTGGCCACCACACGCTACTATCCAGTAGTACTGCAGG
>LWCB01003405.1:0-13419 GCA_001630525.1 Coelastrella sp. M60 | reverse complement strand
TGCAGGCAAACACGTAGGGCCGCCGTACAGCCATGATGGCTGAAACTGTGGGTTATTCGCTGCCAGAAGAGCAGGCAAACATCACCCCCTAGTAAATACAGCGAGCAGAGTGGAAGCTCACCTTTACAACGGTACAAGGATACACATATTCACATGCTGGTGCAGCAACTTCACCACTGCTAGCTTCACGCAGTATTTCTGGTATATCCAGGGTGTCCAGGTCCACAGCTGGTACCGGTAGCTCCTGCTGTTGCTGCTGCTTGTCTTCACTTTTGACAGCAGCGGCATGATCGGCAGCTGCTTCTGCCAAAGCTTGGCTGTTACCACTGCTGCTAGGCCTCTGTGTTCGAGTGAAGATCACACACTCGACATCATCATCTTCCAGATCTGCATCTTGCATAAGCTGATCATGTGCTGCTGCATTGACCGGCTCAAGTGCTGCCTGTGCTGTCTGCTCTATAGTCGCAGCATCTGAAGCCTTGGGTGTTGCTTGCTGTTCCCTTGCAGGCATGGAGGATGGTTGCCCTGCATGTTCTGCATCCCGTTCATATGCAGCAGCTGGTATCTCAGCAGGCTCATAAACAATATCAGCAACTTCACACTCCCCTATCAGTTCATCAGCTTCAATACCTTCTGCAGGACGCAGGCCTGATGCTTGCTCATCGTCTGCTATCTGCAGAGTTGCATGTACCTGCACCATATCTACAGCGGTTGTCACAGCAGTTGCAACATCTGCTGCTGGTTCCACTCCAGCACCTGCGACCTCAATGTGCACAGCAAATGGCGCAGCAGCTGAATCGTTTGCTGCTGGCTGCTGTTCTGATGCCGTCATTCTCACGTGCACTGCAACTGCACCAGCTGCTGGGACATCTTCACTCCTTTGCAAACTGATAGCGGCTGATGCAATTGGTACTGCAAATGTCTCTCTTGCTGCAGGCATTGAGCCCTCTAACCCTGCTTGGTCTGCAGCCGCTGCAGTTGCTTCTGACACTGTCAGTACTGCTTCTCCTTCATCAACCCCTGGTCGATTGGATGCTGCTGCTGCGTCAACTTCACTGGTTGCGGCTTGGACTTCAACCGCAGCCTCGTCAGCAGTTACGTTGTGATCATAAGATGATTCAATAGCCGGCTGTTCTGCAGCAGCAGCAGCATTGTCTGCTGGCTGAAGTGAACCCCGCCTTGCTGACGGAGATGTCCAACAGTGATGATGGACAGGTGCTTGGGCAACTGCCTGATCAGCTACTACGAGGTCTGCTGCAGCCACATCCGCAGCTGTTTCTGCAACGGCTGCTTCTGACGCCAACTGTAGGTTCTTGGTAGGCTGTTCAGCACTAGATCCTTCCTCTAACAACCCTTCTTGCTCAACATGTAGGTTACTTCCTTGATGCTGCTCACTCACAGCTTCTTGACTTTCCAGTTTACCAGGGGGTTGCATGCACTCATCTGAACCTCCCCCTGGCAGCTGCTGATCTTGTTGCTGAAGTGAAGCTGCTTGTTGCTGCTGGCGCCTGAGCCTTGTGGCCCCCAGCAGTACCTGAGTGCTGCCAGGAGCCAGATGAGGGACATTCCAAGCTTTTGGTGGGGCTGCTGCACCACTCTCGCTACTTTGCACATCAGCATCCGCGATGTCAGCATCCCCAGCAACAGCATCTGCTGATGCGGCAGGGCGCTGCTGGCCTGACCCACAAGCTGCAGAACCTGCTGGTGCGACAGATTTTGGCAGCATTGAATCATCAATGAAGTCATCGCTGCTGTTACCTGTACTGTCACCAGCAATTCCAGTGCTGCTCTCGCTGCCTGATTCCTCTGAGTCAGCATCAGATGTAGCAGGGCCAGTGTCAGCCTTAGCAGTGGCAGGGCCTCCATCAGCTGCTGCAGCTCTGCTTACTGGCGTCTTGCCTGCTGCTGCGCATGCTGTGCGCTTGTCACCTGCTTCATCTGCATCAGGTGGCTGCTGATTTTGCTCTGGTGGTTCAGCAAGCTGAGCGATACTGAGCACATACTTGGCTCCCTCATACATCCCTACCCAGCCCCTCAATGCCTACAGCACAGAAGGGGGCATGCCGCACTCATATGATCATTGCTTGGCGTGCAGCTTTGTCACTCTACGGCAAGCAAGTCAAGGATCATGGCACCAAAGGGCACTGCAAAACTCCTCTTGAGTATCAACACATGCAGGAGAGTAGACCTTCCAATGGATCATCAACAGGGCAGTACACATCAGGAGGTCCCGACTCACTTCGCTGCGTGACTTTCTTGCAGCCGTGTAACCCTCTACATCATCTGTGTTGCTTATAGCCATTTCCTGCATGCCTGCTTCCAAGGTATCACGAGCTTTCGCCACATTCAGCTCCCATTTGGGGACCTCCTTATGCACCCTACAGCAGAGACATAACAGCAGCTGCACTTCTGAAGCACACTCAGCTGCATAGAAGCCCTGAAACCTCTCCAACTCTGAGACATCTGAAAGGTGAAGAGCGGTGCTACGCCATTCTTATGCACTATGCATCTACCATGCACCAACCACTTCAAGCAGGCTGGCAGCAGTGACAAACAGTGGTTTTAAGTATAAATGCAGTCACTGCCATGAGTGCTGGAAACCAAATCAACATTCTACTGCAAGTGTGTCAAGACAACAGCGAACCCACCTCTGCCAGACAGCAGCTGCGACAACCTGCATCTTAGGCAGCTCCTGTTGCTCCCATTCACGCGCAAGCCTTCCAACATCCTCCTGCACCAGCTTCTGCATGACAGCGAGCTTTTCCTGCATCTTACCACTGCAAAAGACTGGTGATGCAGTCACCCCAGTCCCCGCTTCAACAGCTGATGCTGCTCCCTTGGCAGCTGCAGCTCCAGCAGCTGCAGCACTATGCAGGTCACTGAGGCTTTGCAGCAGATCTGTGAAGGCATTGGGTGCAGCTTGACCCTGTTGCTGCTCAGATTCCGAGTCGCTAGTGAAGTCCAGAGCATGCTCCGCTGCTGAAGACCTTCGGGTGACCTTGGTTTGCTTCCTCCGCCTGCATACAGCAGCAGCACAAAGGTCACTGAGTGAAATGCAGATTACAGTTGTACTTCGCAATCACACACACAAATGCAGATTGCACATATGGCATTGCTACCTAAACAGTTCATATGAGTGCCTGCTGCCACACTCTTGCCCTTGGAGAGCTGTTCATCTTGACCAGGATCGTAAATTAGGGTAATCAACAGCCCAGACGCTGCCTGTGTGGAAGGATACAGCATGCACTCAATCGTGCTCTGAAACCTTGCCCCAACTTACCTCTTGGGTCTGGCCGCAACATCATCTACTGCTTCATGATCTGCTGCTTCATCGTCTGCTGCTTCAACTCCATCACCCGCGCTTTGCTGCATTTCCTGCTCAAGACAGGTGTTCCCCCGTCCCATGTCAATGCTGCTGTCTTCCAATTCCTGTTCTTCAGCAGTCGCTTGCTGGCCATCATCTGCATCGTCAGGATCTATGTGAGTCCAGCCCAAGCGGCGTCTAGCATGGCTGAGCGCTGTCAGTACCCAGGCCAGTTGGTCCTGCTGGTGTGCGATGAAACTGGTGTCATTCTCAAGCTCAGGGGGTCTACAGAGCAGCAGAAACATTGCAGTCGCTTACAGACAAAGAACGCCTCCTTGAGGAAAGATTACACCCCAGCACGCCCTGCTCGTGCTATTGACAATAGTCATGTCCAAACATGACAATCCTGCCTGTTGTGCTTAGCCAGTTGCTCGCGTCTGCTCACAGAAGGACAATGCTCAGCTGCATCCTTCAGCTGTACAATGCTGCATTGCACAATGGACAGAGCAGAAGCACCTTTGTCCCCTTACATGTCGTTGTTGTTGGCCAATTGCCCATTCTCTGTCGCAGCAAGAGACACTGGGTCATTGATGAACACGCCAGCAGTTCGATGACCACGAAGGGAGTCTGCACGGGAAAGACAGTGCATACTGATGCCATCCCAGGTAGCATGAGAAACCTATTTTGGTCAACTTATAAGTATGCCGCCCAGATCACTTGTACATGACAGTAGACATACCCTGTTAACCATACCATGCACGCTTTGGAGCTCCCCTGTCCCTTTGCAAAACAGTGGCATAGTTGTGAATGATGCTTGAATGGTACGAGAGGTGGGAGCTTGGAGTGCTTGAACAAATCAAGCGGTGTTGGCAGGGTTCAAGTCCTAGACAGCTGCATTGCAAAGTGCTTTGTGAAGCAAGGCTATACTGCAGGCAACCAACTTGCACACAATCCTGACAAGCTCGTACCTGGCCTTGAAACACGGAACATGCCAGTGTGGGTTTCTCCACGTGCAGCAACATCCACAAGCTCTGTTGCTGCTGTGGGGATTGGCTCCACAGCATTGATGTCTAGCTGCTGCTGGTCCGCCTGCCCGGAGTCTTCTGCCTGCTCTTCGACATCAGCATCGCTTGTTGAGATTCTGCTGCTGAGGCTGTCACTTGCCACGACCCTGTCCGTATCTCCATCAGTTTCAGAATTGGGCATGCGCTGCTGGTTGAACCGCTGCAGGAATGCCCCAGCCTGCTGTGCACCTGACTGGCCAACATCTTGCTGGATGGCAGCTGCTTTCTGTGCTGATTCTTCCTGCTCTGCTGCTGCTGATGCGATATCAGTATCTGTGACCGCATCCCGAGCAGTGTTGAGTTGCTTACAGAGGTGGTTCACAGCTGCGGTCTGCCCATACCGAGGCGTTTTGGCTGAATTGCACAGCTGCTGTGGCAAGGTTGTAAGGTTACGCGCGTCCGCCAACGATTGGTGCCTGCCATGCGACTCACTTGAGGGCCGGTTCGCCTGTGGGCGACTGTCACGCTCCTGCCTTCCCTGCCTACTGCGCCCTGTGGCTGGGGCATTGGAAACCTGTGCAAGGCCTGCAGCTGTGCTGATGAATGCTGATGTGGCCTGATGTTGGCATGAAGTTTGCTGTACATCTGCCCATGGTCCATTCAAACTACGAGGCTGGAAGTGTCCCTGCAGCTGATCCAGGGGGTGCGCCAATACTGAGATGGGCCTGGACAGCAAGGCTGGGGCAATTGGACGTCCAGTGGCTCTGCTGTATTCTTGACACAGACCCTCGAGTTCAACGGCAGCAGAGCTAAATATACCAAAAGAATACTGTATCTTCCGCTGCAGCTCAAGCACTCGAGCTTCAAATGATGTGACATGTTCAGTCATTAAACGCTACGGGCACACCACTACCTGGTTTGATGGCCTGGCAAACTCCAGAAAGCTGTATCAGATCTTGAACACGTCACCCACAATTTGAAAGAGTCATGCGCAACAGCAGGCGGGTGCAGACAGATGGACAACGCAACATCGTCGACCTGATCAAGAACGACTGTTGGTTGCATCTCTCTCACAAAGTTCCAACATCTGAATGCTTTCAAGGCTGGCCAGCGGTCCTTGTGAACTGACACAGCCACATAACAGACACAGCATAGGCACAGCGCACGAGCTTCTATCCTAAGAACAGTGCACTACCTCACAACGAGCTTAAAACTTTATGTAAGTACTTGTACGATGAGTTCAAATCTGCTCTACTAATGCACACTGACTATGCCATTCTTTTGGACTTTCTGGGGTGGCAAGCCTAACGCTCTACTCAATGAATACAGCAACATTGATTGCATACAGTCTAAAGTTGGCAATTCTATTGCAATGAAGGCTTGCAACGAAGGCTTTGACGGAGAGCTGGGGATGCCGCAGCCCCTCCAGTCAATCCTGCACTGACAACTGAGGCAGCTGACCTGATTGAACCAAAGATGCCGCAAGAGGAACTGCCAGACCTCGCAGAACTGCACGCAGAAGCTATTGCAAATGGCTACGAAAGCAGTGGAATTGACAAGAAGCAGCCACCCACTCTTACATACAGTGGGAGGGAGCTGTATCAGGTCGAATGGGTGAAGATGAACCAGTTGGGTTGTAGTGATGGTGGCCGCCATGATCCCAAAAACCAAAGTCCTGTTAAAGAGTGAGTTGATGGGTTCAGCAGCGGTGCTCTGTGTGCTGTCAGATTCTGCACAAGCAGAGACCTGCGCACCAGCAACCTGCAAAGTGCCGAGAACTATTCGTCCCTGCTCAGGTGGGAAACTCCTACTGCAAGACAGAACACCTTGTTTCTGCGATGCAGCACATTCAGGATCAACACTTTTGCCCTTGTCAGTGTCACAACAAAGGATGGTTCTGGAAAAGGAGATGCTTAGTAAGTATCGCCTTTAGCAAGTCTAGCAGTTGACTATGCCACATCAGGATGCCACACAGCACGTTGCCCAGCTTGATATGTGTGTGCCTGGTTTCATCCGTGTGCCAACGATCTAATCGCCTCCTGTACTTCAACGCCTCTTGTAATTAACCCATATCACTTTTCCATTCAGAACAGCGCCAGCAAGGCTTGGCTGCAAGGTGACAAAGGCCTTATGACAGCTGGTATCAGCATCTGTACCTATTGCTGTTGCAGTGCTCGCAGTGTTGCCAAGATCTTGGGCTTATATGAAGATCAAAGCGGATGTTGTTACGTAGCAGTGCACTACTTTTGGCGCTGGGGTCAGATTCATGCCAGTTATGACCGCCATTCTGCAACAAGGCCATCGTCTCCTCATCAAATTTTCCTGCAGAAGGAACCTCTGAAAAAACCAATGTACAATGGCAAGGGCATGACAAGATATACTGTGACATGTAAGGTTTGATTGTTTCTTGTGTAATGCAGCAGATGTGCCCCTCATCTTCTGTTCATGCAGCAACCTGTGTGGTTGTGTAGTTAGCAGATGCAAGCAGCTAGTGTGTCCTGCAAGTACATGCTGCTGTTGCACCGGATCAGAGATGCGCAAGTATACTTCTGAACTTGGACTCCTCTTGCGACAGAGTGGTCAATGATATAGGTGCACTGTTGGTCTGGTTGCAGACGAAGGAAGTGGACAATATGCAGAGCTGATATCAGCTGTGAACCTGGAGATGCCTGTAATTGTAATGCACAGACAAGAAGCAGAGCAGCTGCCTGGTGGCCTGCAGCAGTACCAGCTGAAGTATGGCAGGCATACCACCCACTGGGATGTGACAACGGACACCCCCAACAATGGTTTCTGGTTTGACTCTACATTTGTAAGTAACTGCAGAAGTTATGTTATGACACATACATGACTCTTGTAAAGCAGCAACCACAGCAAGTCCTGGTTGCACAAGCCCTCTCCTGCAGCTATGCTTGCTTAGTCACAAAGTAGTTGCATATAGCTTGAAATAGTTGCAGTCACAGGTATACCTATGGGCGCCATCCCTTCCTCTGCTACACATGCCAGACGTATGACTGGTTGCAGTACTTGCATTGCCTGCAGGATCAAAGTGCATATCTGTTCGAAGAATGTGACACAGATGGTAGGACCGTACCTGCACATAAACTCGAAAGAGTCCGACAGGTGAGCAGCACACAGTGCCATGACTTGATTGCATGCAGTTGTCTTGCAAAAATTGGGATAACACTGCGTATTGACTTGTCAATGCATCCAAATCACAGGGTGTGTTACACTTACACGCCGAGGTTTCATAAGCTCCACTATGCGTCTTGCTGTGCATGTGGCAATGCGGTCAATACTTACATAGTTTCTATGGCATGGAGGACTTACACTAACGCTTACACTGACAAGCCAACTTTTGCTGCTTGCTTGCAGAAGGAACTGACTATGCTGGATGCTTTCTGCGGCTGCGGCACAGTGTCAGTAGCAGCAAACACAGTTGGTATCACGGTGTGTGCTTACTGAGCAGCGGCATCTTGCTTACTGCAGGCTGCTATGGCTGTATTCGGAAGCCTGGTATCTACTCTATGAAGTCACCCAGTACCACTTGGTGCTAGCTTACTGTAGCTTTTACATGACTGGCGCCTTGCTCATTGTCAACCAAGTGATGCACTATACACTGGGACTGCACTATACTCTGGGATGTCAGGGCATAAAGAGCTAAGGCTTTGTGTGCCGCAGGTGGTTGGAGGCATTGACTTCAGTGCAGACGCAATCAGCAGCTATACTGCCAATACCATGAGCGTCAATGGCTGCAACTTCAATGCGTCAAGATGCTCTGAACCCCTGGCTCTTCATATGCCGGTAAGTTGGCAATTTGATCAAGGAGGTTCACAGGATTTCCGGGTAAACCTGCAGCTGACTGGTACGGGTGACTCATTGAGGATGCTATAACAGTTGTCAGCGTGGCAATGATGATCCTCTGAGCATAAGCCATCAACTGTCATGCAGTGCCTGGTGACCCCCTGTTGACGCAATTCTACTTATGGGTCACTGATGGCAGGTCAAGGAGTTTGTGAAAAAGGTGAAATCTGGAGATTTGCAGCTGGAGCCCATAAAGCTCCTGCATGCAAGCCCCCCTTGCCAGAATGTTTCCAGGAAGAAGAAAGCTGTTGATCGGGTGATGGAGGGCACTGAAACACTGTGAGCGGGGCGCTCGCTGCTCGACGTATTATGTATGCTGATAGAAGGACATGTTCATGACTCCAAGTCTCCAAGACAGCAGAAGGACTATTCTGCCCTTGTATCCTCCTGCTTCAGCAATTGCTAGCCAGCAAATTGTGCATTTCTGCATCATGCATTCTGCAAGGAGACAATATGCATTTTGCTGTCCTGTCACCCTGCCCAAACAATGCTCAGGTATTCCCGTCGACTCATGTACTTATTTATCAAACTATGCCGTGTACTCTGAAAGGTGGCAGAAGTGTATCCTACAACATCTTTCACTTGGTGTATGGTCATTCACTGAATATGACATGTCATATTGAGGTGGCGACGACGATGGGCTGCTGTTTGCACTATTGTTGCTGCTCCTTACAGGGCTATAGCTGAGCTTGTGGAGGTATTGCAGCCGGTGTACGTGACCCTGGAAGAGGTACCTGGCTATGTTGTGCAGAGGTAAACAAGCACCAGATTTGCAGGCACATCCGTGCACTGGCTGTGCATATATGTTGCACTTGGCCCTGTCAGCTCTTTGACCAGTGATGGAGCAGCCTGCTTGTATGTCAATAATATGTCCAGTGTGATTTCAGCAAGCGATGCTGCTGTGTGGCATCGAGACGAGGTGGAAGGCGCCATTTGGGCTATGTTTTTGCTGTTTGTGCGAGTTGAGGGCAGTGTATACAGACACCTGTTGATGTTGTATCTGCAGTTTCCAGCGACACAATATGCAAGGACCTTTGCGAGGCTGGCCCACCCCTAGTCCAGATGATGCAAGCAAGCTGTCAGTCAATGACGATCAGGAACTCAATCAATCAAGTGGTGACCTGGATGATTTGGATGCTTGCTCATGTGATGATGATGAAGAGGAAGAAGAAGAAGAGTTTGCATCCGCATCCGCATCAGGTGCTACACCTTCTTCGGTGGGCACGAAATCTTCAAGGAGAGCAGCTGATAATGGTGAAGTGGCATTCAGCAGCATAGCAATGCTGGTCTCCAAGTTGGTGGGAATGCAGTATTCAGTTGAGCTAGGCATCTTGCAAGCAGTGGACTATCAAGTACCACAGCAGCGGGAGGTAAGTGGTACAGTACTGGCAACCAAAGTCAGTTACATGGTATACAAAGATGCCACGAGTTCAGCTCTATCATGCTTTGCAGCTGGTATTGATATGCATCAAGAACAGCTCAGGAGGACATGTTATTGAGTTTCACATGTCCAAAGGGGAAGCGTTGTACTGTGTGCATGCAGCGTCTGGTCATGATGGCTTCCAAGCATGGGTACCATCAAGCGCACTTACCTGACCCCTGGTGTCAGCGTCCGCCCAACTACCGGCAGCAACCCCTGCCAGCCACCGATCCCAATCTGTGCATCAGAGAAGAGGATGCAGGTCAGCTGTGCTGTGAAATTTTTGAGGTACTAATGGTATACATCATGTATACCATGCATGATGATCATGCACAGATACTTATTGCAGGGTAAATCATGTTGCTTGATCTACCTGCTGCTGGAATCCCAACCAAGTCGGTAGTCAAGTGCCATACAGATGATTTCTCTGTAGTGCCACTGGCCTCTTTTGCCGTCCGCAAACCTGCCAATGACTCATCAGCAATTATATCAGCATCAACTGTGAAGCAGCGGTACTGCACAGACTATAAGTTTTTCTGGCTGGTTGGTTATCCTGATCTGTATTGCTCAGCATCTGTATTGCTCAGCATAGTGGCTTGGTCTACAGGCAACAGCTGGGTTTCTGGATCTGTTTAACCTGCTGAAGCAGCCACAAGAGATCTGCAACGTAATCTAATCTCTTTGTGCTTTGCAGCTGACTGGCGGTCTATGCTCGAGGTTGTACCTAATCAAAATCCAGAGCTTCCTCCACATATCACCATTGTAGAAGCCATAGGTAGGTAAAACGAAATCACAGACCATCTTTGGATGCAAAGTACATCTGGCTACGCCAGCAGTGCTGTAGACCTGTCTGATGGTCATCCACCAACTTCATGGTGAACCCTATGCCGAGTTGTGGCTGCATGTAACTGACAGCTTTGATTGAGCAGGGGGGCATGTTGCTTGGCATTCTCATGAATGATGCTATATGGTGTTGTACACACTCTCCGCGCAGGCGATCTGCCTCCCCTGCTTACACAGTCGAGTGTGGGCAAATCCCTTGGCCGCCAGGTAGCTGTGTATGATCCTTGCAAATCGGGGGCTGCTGTTTTCAGACACCCGGTTCCAGTTGATCAGCTGGAAGGGTGTGAGCCCGTATCACGGTACAGTGTGTTCATGCGGAGTCCTCACACACGGCAACAGGTAGGCGCTCTGTTGCAGTGCACCCATGACGTCAGTCAACTGCTATTGCATGATCTCACTCTTTGCATAATCGTTCTAGTGGACACCACTGTACTTCTGCTGTGCATAGTGTCTTTCCACTTCGCCCATTGAGGTCTCAAAAACAGTAGACTGATCAGATGGCAAAGGCACCAAGCACAATCCAGGCGTAGTGGGTCTCCATATGCCTACACCCCAGCTTGCTGTATGTAGCAGCCCCCAGTGCCCCTAGACGAGCTTGCCTTGTCCTGTTTGTTGCAACACTGCAGTGCTTGCGGCTTGGCAACGTGTTTGACCAGAACGAGTTGCGTGATCACAGTTGCGAGCACAACGCAGCTTCCATCCAGAAGCTGTTGGAGACTCCAGAGGATAGGCCAACACGAGGCCAAGCCGCTGAGACAGCTGCTGAGAAGTATGCACGCGTCAGAGCTGGTCGGCGGTGCGTATGAGAGAGCTGAGACCAGTGTCAGCTTGCCAATGCCAACTTACTGCAGGGGTGTCAGTGTCGTTTGAAGTGTGCAGGATCTCATGTCGTTTATGTTGTCCTCCAAAGATGCATAGGTATAAACTAACACTTTTGGCTGTATGTTGTGGAATATTGTGAGCAATGTCCCATGTTGGCTTCATAACGTTCCCAGCAGTACAAGCAGTACTGCTTGTTGCCAGACGCCTGTGCCAACCAGTCAGTACAGCATGTTGCTTTGGCTGCAGACGTGCTGGTGATGGCGTAGCTGCATGTGTTATGGGCCATAATGAGCCTCACAAACCATGTATGCACTTCCTTGAAGATCGCTTAATCAGCATCCTGGAGCGCAGAAGGTTCCAGAGCCTGCCAGACTGGCTGCGTGTAGAAGGTGACCGCAAGTCACGCGAGCAGCAGATAGGCAATGCTGTGCCTTATTTGATGGGTGTAGCAATCATGGGTGAAGTGTTTGCTGCAGCAACCGGGAAACAGGCCTACCGACCCCCTGTCTTGCTTGGACCATGCTTGGAGGGCAGCGGAGTACCAGCCAGTGCTCTGCAGGCGTACAAGGAGTGGGTACAGCAGGTTGAAGCAGACGAGGACGAGTATGATGATGATGCAGAGGGTGGTTGGCATGCTGCCTTACAAGAGTGCAGGCGACTGCTATCTGCAAAGGCAGCCAGCATCAGGTACCAGCAACAACAGCAGTACCAGCTACTGCAGGAAGGTACATTGCAGGATGGGGCACGACAACAGCAGCAACAGCAGCCTCTATTGGACCGACCAGAGCAGCCAGCGCTGCAAAGGCAACAGCAGCCAGGCTGCAGTAGCCAGACAGGCAGCCAACAGCTACAGCAGAAGCGATTGCAGCCGCTGCCCTTGCCTCACCCCGCTAAGCGTATGCAGGGCGCCAAAGCGCACCCTGCATCATTGGGACCGCAGCCTACGCAACAAGCAGAAGGTTTGGCAATCCGCCCGTCAAGTATGGTTGCTACTGCATAGATCCTGCATTGCTTAGTGCTGTGACCAATTGACGCCCAGCTGTTTGCAAGTGGGCAGACAGTGCAGCCCAAGACTAGCACAGCAAGGCTGGAAGTGCCTATCAACATTTTACCAGCCTGAGGGATCTAGCTGGGTTGTAGCTGGTTTAACAGCATGTCCTGGTGTCTTGTTTCACGTTTATTTGCACTGTCATCACCAGCTGGTGTTCACTAAGTGCAACAAGAAGAGATACATCTATCACATGTGCGTTAAATGCATGTGTAGCCCCCCCTTAACATACAACCTTTTGTCTGCTGTTGCACGTGTGCAGTCACTGTGGCTACAGCACACTGCCAACAATATGTGTACCTTGACCCCGCGATCATGCTTCATCACTTTCACCTATATCACAGAAGAGTTGCTGTCATATTGAGCTTCCCGTGCATAAGAACAATGGTACTGGTTCTTGTAGATGATACAAAGGTAGCTGGCACTTGCAAGTAGGTGGCAGGCCTTGTGGCTCTTAGCGGAAGTGATTCTTCATGCCTTTTTGTTCTTAGTGGCAGTGCGGTGCTGTTTGATAGATGATAGGCTGATTCAGCATGTAGTGCATGAGTGCGTCTCACTACTACGTTAGGGATTGTGCATCTAGGCATATGCCCCTTGGCATCTAGTCAAGTAAGACAGGGTTGCTGGCCATCTGTGTGGCCATGTTTGATTGCCCTCCGTGCATGCAGACATCCTGCTGATGTGTCCCATGACATAATGATGTTGTTTGATCATGAATGGTCATCATGCCCCTCTGACGCAGTCAGACTTCATTAGAAACTTTGCATTACTTTGGAGCGCACGGGGTCTAATGATGTATTGATTGGCTTCACGGTCACGCCGCAGAGGCTTGAAGTGCCGTTCCTTGGACGCTATGTCACATATACGGTGTATATAAAAGGTCACATGTTTGTGAAGATCCTGAGCTGGCTTGGCTGACAGAGAAGTTCTTGAATGATGCATTTTGTTCCTGCAGAGTGCTTCTGTCGCTTGTGCACAAGTCGTGAAGTTATCCTTGAGGATGCCATCTTGAACTTGTCGGCCTGCAAGGCTCTTGTTGCTTGGGCGGATCTGACACATGGTGTTGTGTGCGCACACAATGTGTGTGCCCAAGGGCCGTATGACCGGAGCGGGT
>LWCB01003400.1:0-23440 GCA_001630525.1 Coelastrella sp. M60 | reverse complement strand
CTCCAGGCTTCAGGTGGGGAAACCGTTTGATGCAGAGAGAAATCTTCTTCCAAGCGCTTTCAATGGACAGCAGCGTCTCTGTGTTAATTACTACACGTCAGACATTAGTAAGGTTTTGGCGAGGTGCCTCCTCCATGTGCTTGCTGTTGACTTCCTGCCTTCAAAAAGTTGACGCCGGTGTTCAAAACATGTTCAAGCACTGCCTTGCATAGCAGCTGAGGGCACAGTAGTGGCTTTTTGCATGCTGCTCTGCAACTCTGACATTAGAGCCTATGTCACGTTGTTTGTTAAGTTGTTTGTACGTGCAGCTACTACGTGCTTGCTGTTAAAGTCTACACACTGCCTTTCCTTTATGAAACAGGCCAGCACGCAACATAGACCACCTGGACAGCAGGATACAGCACAGAGCGGCAATGGGCTGCAGAGTGCCAACTTTTGAAGCAGTAGCGTATGCAGTTACCACAGCAACAGCAGCCATACAGCAGGTACTGCCTTGGGCTGGTGAACCTAGCAGAACAGGAAAGGATGATATGCAGCAACAGGAGCAGCAGCAGCTGATGCAACAAGCTGAGGCACAGGCTCAGCAGAAAGAATGCCTGAAGATGCCATCACAGCTTGTCCATGCAGCACTGCTACTCTTGCGTCAGGCTGCTGTGCATCCAGACGCCTTGGCACAGCATCTGCTGCAGAATACAATGCTAGCCCAGTTGCATCGCCCTTCGCAGGATGCATGTATCGCCCAGTACAGACGTGTACATGCCAGCAGACGGCAGAGTCAAGGTGGCAGTGAGCAAGATGAGCGTGACGCTGTCAAAATGGACATCCTGGGGGATATTGCTGCTGTCAAAGCAGCAACCGCAACAGTAGTAGCTTCTGACAATGGGCAAGCAGAGATAAGGTCTCTTAGCCAGCGGAGTACACCTGATGGTCTGGCAGTTGTTGACATTGGGACCTGCATTGTGGTAGAGCAGCAGAGTGTTGAGCCAGACAAACCAGTTGCTGAGCAACCAGCACCCAAACGTAGACGGGAAAGTCCAGCCCGCGATGAGTGTCAGCTGCAAGAGTCAAAGCAGTGCCCACCGTTAGCAGCTGTTCTGCAGCAGCGAAATGCGGCACGCTGGTTATTGCTGTCACGACGTGCAATAGCCAGTGGCCCCCCAGGGTGTGATAGATCTGCACTGGAGATCCCAGGATTGCAGCGTACACAGAGCTCTGCTGGCAGGTCCAAGGAAGATGAGTCAGGGGTTCAGCAAAACACGGGAGTTGCTGGCGCAGTCAAGAAGGCCTTTCATGGCATCACGCCCAAATGTGGCCAGTGCAGGACGTGCCTCAACCCCAGCTTCAAGAAGCCTTGCATCACCAATAAAGCAAGATTGGAACGGGGGCTCGCACCTTTGCTACCCAACAGAAGTGCATAGCTGTAACAATCCCAGGCTGCCACAGCCCTGTCAGATGCAGAGCCTGTTGACTTTATAAACAACAGCCCAACAGGCTGAATACACTGTGGCAAACGGCGCATGTGCAGCAGCTCCAAATATACTTATGTATATACATGCAGCAGCAAACTCTCTCAGAAAGGCTCTGGCAGAGTGGTGCACCACAGGCACTTGCCTTCGGTCTGCTAGGACGTCAACCTGGGATGGCAAGAGACTATTGATTCCAACGTAGAGCCAAACTGCAGGTACTTGCAGCCCCATGCAAGTGCTGACGTGGTTGGCAGTGTACTGCATAGGCAAGCCAGTTGCCGAACCATTGCCAGTGCTTCCATGCCAACCTGCTCAGACAACCTGGACTGTCTCGTCCGAACTGAAAACTTTCAGTGTGCTTTAGCCAGCGTGTACACGGCATTCATGGCAACACTGCTGCGAGAAGCTGATTCATCAGCGTAGTCTATGAGCAGGCAAATTGTCCCTGCGTAATCATCAAGAACAATTTCACCGTTTCACCACACATGAACGGTGTATTTGTCTTGAAAGCAAGCATGGCCACGACTCTAGACAGCCCTGGGAGAGACGAAGCAAATGAGCAATGCGTGCATTTGCAGGATATTGCACCACGTATACCTGCCTCTCAGACAAAACACAATTGAACGTTACACCCACATTACTAGCACACAACGCCGTGGGCAAAACGCTGCTTGCTCGCTCCCGGACTTGAGGTTCTACTTGCCAACTCGCGGAGTAGGCCCCAGGCCGTAAGCTGGCAGGGACACGTTGGTTCGATTTTGGAAAAGCTTTGTTACGACATATGGAACCACTTTGCGAACAAGGCGTCTTCCTAGCAGTGGCTGGTTTCACCTTACGCCCGTCTTTCTGGCACGATATCTCATCGACCAAATACGTTGGGGCATATTTGAGCTTACTCAATGTTCTAGGGGCCTTTTTTCAAACTCGGGATAGCGATAGCGTAGTTATGGCTTTGAGGCAGTAGAGCAGCATGAGGCTGGTTGCTAAGAAGAAATACACTATCTGTATGGCTAATAATGTTCATAGGCTTTAGATGCAGCTGAATCATCACCGGGGTGGCCTGTAAAAGGTTGTCACGCTCAGAAGTCCAAACTCGGCTTGGCGGACCGCGTGTGGATTTCCTGCATCGTCCCAGGGTATTTCACGTTGTGTCATGGCCTCAGGGGGCCTTCGTTTGTCCCGGCAGAACACAGCGCTTGGTGAGTGCAGTGAAGTTGTGCAAAGGTTGTTCATCATGAACACGCTGCACGGTTGCATGCATGGCTGATGCAATAAACTGCTTGATGCATACTTCAACAATAATGCGGTCCGGTGCCTGTCTGTGTTCTGTTCACCCAACAGCTGAGTCCGTCTCTTGTGCACTACTTGCGCGTCTTCAGGGCTGTCGAACAGCCAGAGTAGGTGAGCTTGATGTGTGTCATCAAGCGTGTATGCGCTGGTCTAAGCAAAGCCAATAGCAGTGTGCGAGACTTGACTCCTTGTCTTTCGGTACTGCAGACCCTGTTGGATGTTGTCTTGCTTTAGAAGGGCGTCTCTCCAGTGAGTCGAAGGAAAGCTTATCAGGAGCTTTATTGCAAGCAAGCCGGTCTGGTGACCTCAGATGCAGATCTGGTGAACAAGTGTGCAATGGCAGTGTTGAGTCAGCGTTGACTGCAGGGCCACGGTGCCTTAGCGCCCAGTCACACCAGCTGCGAGCAGATTTCCTGGATGCCTTCCAGGCAGAGATAGCCCCTGAGGCAGCCACCACAGGCACATGCCGCAGCAATAGGTCGACTGGAGGTCTGCTGCAGCAGGATAGCCTGGTGCATTCGGCGCCATCGGCAAGTAGGGTCTCTGCCAATGGAAATGGCTGTGTGACTTCTGTTGGTTCTCCACCGCAGTCACGACCAGTGTTCAGCACAGCTCTAGAGCGCACCAGCACTGCTATGCTAGATGCAAATGGAGGGGTGGATCATGGGGCTGGCATGCAAGACCCCTGCTGCACATGCCCTCCATATGCTGTCAAGTCCACTTGTGGCAAGCGCCCCAATATGGAGGATACATACGCTTTGTGTCCCAACATCTGTGAGCTTCCAATGTCCCCAATGGTGCAGGAGTATGCAGACAAGCTGCCACATCGAATAGCAGTGCAGTTTGCTGATCATTGTATGTATGTGCAGCCGCAAGGCAGCAACCTTCAGCAGGCCGCCTCTTCAGCTCATTTTGGTGCTGACCATAGTGAGCAGCAAGAGCGGCAACAACCTCTGCAGCAGATTCAGCGGCAGACTTCTGCAGATCCTGTAAGGGCAGAGCCACAGCAGCGGTCCTCACATGAACATGGACATGTAGTGTTGGAAGACACGTCTGCTGCGTTCGCTGGTGCTAATCTGATACCCGCGCCGCTAGCTGCAGCACCAGATGCAGAAAACAGCGTCAGTAGCTTATCATCTGGCTCCGATGGTAGCAGTGTGGAGAAACTACACTTCTTTGGTGTTTATGATGGTCATGGTGGCATAGAGGCTTCACAGCACTGTGCGCAGCGGCTGCATTATCACCTAAGCAAGGCTGTTGCTGACCTGGCAAGTTCGCTGCTGGAGAGCAGTGCCAGTGGCGAAGCTACGAGTTGGAACCCAGAGGTGTGCAGTCTTTTAGAAAGGAACTTGTGATGCTGAAGATGTCAATCTCCAGTGTATCTTTGTGGCGCATCTCAGCTTCTGTGGCACATCTCAGCTTCAGTGCAACTTTTGGGTTAAGTTATGGATTGCTTCAGCTGTCATCATGCTGTCTATAGCACCACCACATAACTTGATGTGCATGTGTGCTGAAGCACACGTTTTAATGGCATTCTGCCCCTGAAATCTCCTTCTTCCTTCTCTGTTAGGTGCGATATATACCAGTTGATACAGTTCGAGTTGGTGCTGGCAGCAGCGGGGAGTGCTCTTTGACAGTCACATCAGCAGGTGATGATGCAGCAGCATCCGAAGTATCTGCCGCCACTTCTTCTGCCACCGTCAGTGCCAGCAGCAGCGGCAGCTGTAGCAGCAGTGACGGTGACAGGGAGTTTGGTCGCTCTGTGAGTAACACCAGCACTGGCAATAGCGGCGGCGGTATGCAGGAGGATGCTGACAGCAACGAAGGCAGCACGGAAGGGAGTGATGCACCTGTTATGACTTCATTTTGTAGCATGATGGAGGAAGTGTTGCGTGAAGCCTTCATAAGAACTGATGAAGAGTTCAGCAACAGCGGTTTGCAAGCAGGGCTAGTTGGCAGTACAGCTGTTGTGGCTTTGGTGGGGACCCATCGAGTCTGGATTGCCAATTGCGGTAAGCGCATGCGCTCATTGGGTCGACAGGCATGAGATGCTACTGGTGTATGCGTGCCTTTCTGCGAACCAGGGTATAGGCTTAATTGCAGGACAATCTGGAGTTGTGGACATATTCCTGCAGACATGCATGTGCACAGGGTGCAGGGGCTGCAATACCGTCAGCTGCTCTCACATCACGTGCTCCTGCCTGTGTTGTATACTCAGGTGACTCCCGAGCAGTTCTCAGCAGAGGCGGAGTAGCTGTACAAGTAACAGACGATCACAAACCAGAAAGAGAAGATGAAGCAGTAAGTATCATTCATCAGTCCCTGTGCTTTCATAATTGACATTACCAAGGAGCAGTAGGAGAACGTATAAGCAGGCAGCAGGCGTGGCATGCAACAGCAATTGTGCAGTCCGAAGCAGCTCTTACTCAGAACTGCATGTGGACAGTGGACTAGGGGTGGATGGTGCAATGATATTGGCAGGATACATACATGTTCTAAAGATTAGATAAAGCAGTGTCAGTCTACATAGAGAAACTCTTGGCTTTTTCACACGTCGGCACAGCTCTGTGTGCCATATCATCGCAGTGATATTGAGGGTCGTGTTTGTGTGTTACCAATGTGCAGGAGCGTGTAGAAAAGGCTGGCGGTCAGGTCTTATATTGGAATGGTCATCGGGTGATGGGTGTCCTAGCAATGTCTCGTGCAATTGGTGATCACTGCCTGCGACCTTATGTGATTCCTGAACCTGAGGTGAGCAGCTCATAGTTCAGATGTTCTGCAGCAGATTGCTGTGCTCAGTAGGCAGGTGGCTCTGTTGCACGTGAGCTTACATTCTCTTCTTCGTTGCGAATGCAGTGCCTCGTTTCGTATCATGGTGTGTGTTCAACAGCAGTAGAAATACACACCGGACTCGGCTAATGTTTGACACTTGCCCATCTTGATGTGTTGCTGTCCTGTAGATATCTGTTTTTGCACGTCATGCTCGTGATGAAATCCTGCTACTTGCAAGTGATGGGCTGTGGGATGTACTCAGCAATCAAGAAGCAACTGACCTGGCCTTGCGCTCAATCAAGCGTGCACGGGTAGGTGGACCTTACCAGAGGACAGCTATAGCTTTGCTATGCCAGCTTTCTTTGCTTGCCCTGGGTAGCAGCGCACACAGCTAGGTGGTAGCCAGATCACTGCAGGTGCTGGCAACCGTCAATTGTTGAGCAATGTTTGCCTGGCCTTTGCTACTTGCAGGAGAAGGGGGCTTCCCGCAAGGCCGCAGCTCGTGTTGCTGCTACTGTGCTCACCAAAGCTGCAGTTGATCGCGGCAGCAGAGACAACATCACAGTAGTCATTATTGACTTGGCGCCACCGTCCTCTGCCGAGTGCACAGCAGGTGGGAAAGCTGCAGCATCATCACCAGATTGTGTGCAGGGAGCAAAGAAGCAGGCTGTACAGGATGATGTATCAAGTCCTGTGAGTACAGCACCTGGTACTGCAAATGATGCAGCCAGACCCAGCAGCAGTGGTGGACAGAAAGGAAGCAGGCCAAGCAGTGGGCGTTTAGGTTCATCTGCAGTCAGCAATCCTTTTGCAGCAGCAGCAGCGTCTCCTTTCAGCACAGCAGCCACAGGCAGCTCAGAACTGCCATTACCCAGTGGAACCTCTGGCAGTGGAAGCAATGCTTGTGATGCGCTGTCGGCAGCAGCTTCAGCACAGGTGTGTGCAGCAGAGCGCAGCAGCCGCAGCAGTGGCGGTAGTGGGCGTCCGCGGAACAGTGCAACAGGTGCAGGCATGCCTGGTTCTTCTGTCACTGCTGTCAACAGCAAAATGGTTGCTGTCAAGGGCACCAGCACAAGCAGCAATGGGGGAAAGCTGCCCTCTGTTAGCACGCTAGTCGAAGACTTGGACAGCATTGACTTGTCAGCCAGCAGCGCACCTGGCGCCTGCGTCCAGTTGCCACCTATGGGTAGCATGGCCACTGCCTCCTATGCAGCTGAGTGCAGCAGCACATCCAGCACTTTAGAGGAGCAGCCAACGATTGTTGAGCCACCACCCATTTTGAACATCAAGCGCCAAGCGAGTAGCTCGCCCTTCAGTGCATATCAGGGGGATGCACCTTTTCCTGATTATGCGGACCAAAATTGACTGGCCTCTGTCTGCATCATATTTCTTTGCATCATTGGTGGTTTGGCTGGTGAGCTACTGTGAATGGACAGCTTTCTGTGGCTGTCGTAGCTGTACAGCCGTCACCGCAACCCCTTTTTGTCCGCATTGCAAACGTCAAGGTAATGGTGGGGGTGTGAAATAACTTTGCTTCGCCTCAGCACTTGGTTGTTGTGCATTGGTTGTGTGCCTTGGCAGATGTCATGTGTGCCGGCTGGGCCCGATAAGTGTTTGGCGATAGCAGCTGCACCACAGCTGGGTTATAAAGTGGACGGGCTGCTGCTGGAGTCCTACATTCAGCACTGGTCATTAGCTGATGGGCTCTGATCTCATTGTCCAGCATGGTTGCATATCTGTGGCGCAGCAGGAGGTGACGTTTATGTACTGGCCCTCCTGTTCAAGCCTGTCGTGCATTTTCAACATACCACGTTTTGGTTAAGCCTCATGTGTTGCTGATGCTAGTCAAGGTGCTTCTGTCTAGTCACTGTCCCTTGTTGTCTGGTCCTTGTGTTGGTTGAGAGCATGTTATTCTGAGGTATAGTGTCCGGGCACAGGACGAATGCATAGTTCCAACTAGTTGCAGATGATACCATGCACATAAGATCCTGCCCTTCTCTGGCTTGTTGTCGGACTGCATTAAGTCCTGCACGCTTCCTGCTGCAGATCTGTGCCGTTGTTTGCTGTGCCTCGACACTACTACCAGCAGTAGGGGTCATGGACATCGTGCATGTCCTTTCTCCCTGACCTAAGCTTGCAGTCGACCCCAAGGCCCAGATCATGCTCTCCTAGGGGTGTGGTGCTGTGTTTCCTGCAGCTTAGACATCAGCTGCAGCAAACATATGGGCATTGTGAAGGGTCCATGACTGTGTTGTGGCTTGCGCCTCATGGTTCCGCGTCAAGCTGCGGGGATTGTTGCTATCAGATCCTTCTGCAGGTGGTGGCATCTTCTGCGCGTGCTCACTGCTGCCAAAGGTGTGAAGTGCCTGATGGCAGTGCTGACCGCACTTTTTTGATTGAGATGCACCCAAGGCCTGATCTGAGTTCTACATGGCAGTAGAGGGTTGTCTGTTGGTGCTCTGGCTGGGTGCAAGCATGCACATAGTGATGATGAAGGTCCGACACGTCATGAGACCACACGATGAATGGGTCCTTGTGACGGTTGTACCCAAACATTACAAATGATTGCCAGCATATGTGGTATGTGTATATGTCACAACCCCATTCAAGCTAATCATGGGGTATCATGAGGCACTGTAGTGCACTTTTTGAGTGTTTCCGATACCTTATCTGTTGCATGTTGGACCAACTTGTTTGCAGCCTGCTTGATGGTTCACCATCATGACCACCACTCATACAGAGGTGCTGCAAGTGCTGCTGCAACAGCATGCAATTGATGATTACTTGGCTACTTGTGGGGCCTCATGGGCCGGTGCGGCTGGGGCTGTTGCTGAAACAGGAACACACCTGCAGCAGCAACTCTCTGTTGATGAGAAATGAGCACTAAAATGATGGATTGACTCTTCTCAGCTAGTATTGTGGGAATGCTTGACTATATGTATTGTTGACTATAGAATGGTTACAGCAGCTAGGTGAGCAGTGTCATCTGACTTGTTAGTAACCTGACGCTGGCTCAACCTGACAGCAGTGCTTCTCTTTGATTGGTTGGGTGGGGTCCAGGTCTCTGTAGCTTCTTCTTGGGTGTAGATTCTATGATGTAGATGCGTCAACTTGGCTGTCTGGCTCACTGGTGAAGCTGTCAATTGGTTTGGTATGGAACCTCTGTGGAGTCATCTTGTGTTCCTCCTCCTTCATACGTGCTGCTATTTGCAACCGGTGCCGCGTCATCAGCATTGTGACCCAAAATAATGTTTCCAGTGACGAGCATCATGATGTGCAGATCTGAGGGCCATGTAAGCATAATTGGCCATGCAACAAATGCCATGGCATCATGTCATTGTGATAGCATGCCCAACACTGTGACAGCTGTATATTAAATTTGGCTCATGCAGCAAAGTGAATGCAATCATTGCTGACTGATGAAACAAGCTGACAACTGCTGCTCCTATATGAGATGAGGTGTGGCTTGTGCAAATAACAGTACCAGTACTGAATACCAGCCACCGCCACATCAGCCGCGAGGTGACATCGTTATCGGTGTCAGGACCTCTGACGGTCTTGAGTATAATCTTCAGTTGGCAACTTTCAGTAGCCCGGCTACTCGGAGTAGAGACACCCACTCCGGCCATGACGCCCTTGAAAATTGAATGATCGGCTGGCTGAGCCAGCCATACCACAAATAACATCACAGCTTTCTGAAAGGCTTTGGCAAACTTTCTTTCACATCAAAATTGTGAGCCTCTGGGGTAGCCTTCTGGTAGCCCTTTAGGCACAGACCACTCATTGAGGGTATCAGAGTGAGGTGCATGGCCCTTGGGACTAAGGAAAACTTGCTGGATGATACAATGAGCAAGCAAGGCATATCTTACGACAACGCATTCTTAGAATCTGAAAGTCTTTATGCACCAGTTGATACAAGCAGTTGCTGCTCTGACTCGGAGTTGGGGGCCGCATCAGAAGGTTGGGCTTGTAGCAGGCATCCTTAACCCATCCTGAATAGCTTTGGTTCAACCACAGTGTCAACAATTTACCTACACTTAAGCACCATACCATTTTGCTGCCAGCAAGGAGCCAAACCTGTATCATACCAGTGTCAATATCTTACATAATACTCTTTGGGAGCCATTGAACGCGTTGCTAGACATGGCAAACGCAGCAACATAGCAAAGCAGCTGCAGCTTGCCTTGGGGACCATGGGGTGGCAACCCCGTCTGTGCATTGCAGCTGTCTGAGTAGATGCCACATCTCACAGGGAGAGGCTAAGTGATATTTTGTTCCTGCAGGTAAAACATGCACAATGGTGGCCAATGCAGAATATTGGGACTGAATGCGTTCCCGCTCAACGTTACCCAGGCTGGACTTGGCTGCTGCACAAGAAGAGGGCTCTGCATACACTCAGGCAAGCTGCTAGCGCCCAGCATCGCAGTCTACAACTTTGAAAGCGTTTTCTGTATTCACAAGCATGGGCCCATGCAACCAGGCGTTTGAACTGGCCACAAGGCATGCTGATGTTGGTGGATTGTTATTGCCTGATATCCGCCCATGTAGGCTGAGAAAAGTATTCAACATGCTTGCTATTGTGGTTGTATACCGTCCCACCGTAAGCTGGTCTAGCACCTCGGGGGCCACGGCCTTGAACCTAAACCTTGGCAGCGCACTCGCTGGGCACTGCCTTGGATGCCTCGATTTCCAGTGCAATCAAGACGGTTGCACAGATATCATTGGTGCACGTGAAGCAGACAGCGGCCGTGCAGACACGCGCCATGTTCCACTTCTGTGGCAGTGCTGCCGAGTCTATCGTCCTCAAGATGCTGTGCAGCTGTGTTTTGCACGTGGCCCTTGATATACCGAAGAAAGTTTATCACACTCTGAACAGCCATGCAGCCATTGCTTTCAGTGCTGTTGTATTAGTGGGATAAAAGTTGATCATAGGTAGAGACTGGGTCACAGGCTTTGACATACGGCATTGGCCGAATGCTGGGTGCTTGTTCTTGATTTGAATGTGAGTGAGACGTTTAGCAAGCCTTGCTTTCCTTGTGTACGCCCTGTTTCAGCAAGCCTCTCCCTGTGTACCTCCTGCTGCAGCAAGTGTTGCAGCAAGCCTTTCCTGATATACAGTCCTCTGTTTTCTGCACATCTTCGTGCACAGCTGCATCTTGCTTAAGTATAATGCATCGTACTCTGGCTCTCCGCACCCTGCGCATGTGATGGCACCCGGGTGGAGACTTCAACAAGTGTTATCATGCACAGCCCTGTCATGTCCACATTTTTGATCTCAGCTGCACTGCACAGTTGAGTTCAACGCTCGTACACAGGCTTTGCGCAGCCGGTGCATGTGATGCTGCTGGAGTTGCAGATTAAGCCGAAATTCTTCTTTGTGAGCAGTTGCAGCAGCATACATTGAAGTTCAAAGTTCCAACTTGGCATCGCTGTGCTGCTTAGTGGCTTAGTCTGTGACCATGACCTGCAGTTGTGCCATGCTTTCATTGCAGCGTCATGACTGGCTAGTTCCTTTCCAGGGGCCACATGCTTTATGTTGCTGCCTGTTGGTATGGCATGCTTTTTTCAAACATTCAGTGCTTGCTGCTCTCCTGCATTGTTGTTATCAAACAGCATTGCTTTCACTTTGCTGCATGAGCCAAACTTGCTTTCACAGCGATTGCTACGGCGATCACTTTTGGCCAATGGGTACCACTGGCTGTTGTGCCATCAGGCCGCCCAATGAGACAAAGACCGTTGCCGCAGTCACATCTGCTGTAGTTTTGTGCTTCATGCTGTCAATGTGCATGCAGCTCTGGCGCTGACGAGGGTTGTGATTTTGTACAGTAGCAACGACAGGGTGATGTTTTGCAATAGCATTAGCAACAGCTGCCAGCAATGCCATTGCTGGCAATAAGCAGTGCTTATTGGCATACATCAACTGCATGTGAGCTTTTGCAGGAGCTGTGCTTTCCTCACATGGTGCGTCAATCAGGCTCCTTGCATGATCCATGACAGTCTACCTGTGTCCCTGCATCTTGAAGGGGAGCAGACAGGCGCAGCAGCGTACTTTCCTGCACTGCCCAGGCAAGATACATCACGGGGAAAATCGACGGTGGGACGGTTACGGCGGTTGTATGCTCCTTGTGAGCCTGCTACACAGATGTGGCCGATGATCGCACTTGCAGCGGGCGGCTCAGTGGTCTGAAACCTGCCACGCAAAGACAGCCTAGGGACGCAGCACATTCTTGTTCACTGCTGATTTATTGATAGGTTCATCATGTAAGAATCAGTGTCGTGAGAGAGTGCCCGTTTGACTATCGGCAGTGGTACTGCCAGTTTGCACGTCTTAGGGCACCGCCGAACCATTCCAAGCTGAAGTCATGGGCACAGACATTTTGATTGAATGTTGAATCACTTGCAATGGCTGTTCTGGCACGTAGCAGCGTGAGGGTATTGAGCTGCAGCACAGCACGCATCTGCGCCACTTGCGGCACGCACCTCATAGCAATGGACGGTGAGCCTGTGCAGACACGTTCATGTTAATGTTTCTGAACCAAGGGCATTTGGCAAGTCTATTGAGCTCAAAAGCCCATATGATCGGCAAAGACGCTGTTCGCACGCGGCAGGTGTTTGACCAAGCTGACATTCGGGTACTGTTGCACCATGGGAGCACGGTGTCAGTCACAGATCTCGTCGTACAAGAATACGGTGTTGTGACAAATAGCATCATGCAGTGAGGCAGCCTTTGGTTCCATTCAACCGCCCCCGCCCGAACCTGTGCTAAGCACAGTTCCACATGTGCAGCGCATCGCCTCAAAGGCGGATGTGAACCTAGTGCTCTACCAAATCATTCCATTATGCACCTTGAACTCGTACAGGCAGGCTCGAAGGCTCACGCGGCCCTCCTTAGTGCTGTTGGGTGGCATACAACAAATGACCTCTACACATGTAGCGATGATCAGACCGTCCACAAATGGAACCCAAGAGGAGAAGATCAGGGAAAGGTCTGTAGCTGTCTACTTTGCAAGCTGTTTGGGGACATGCAGCAATGCTAAATTCAGCTATTCCTGCAACAGGTCTGTGTCTTGGACACATCCTTCACTGACCTGCACTGCTTCCCTCTGGCTTACAAGAAGCAACAAAACGCTTCCAGTGACGTTTTTGCCCTAGCTTGCACAGATGGTGAGCAGTAGGCTGTGTTGCTCCCGCAGCATATCCCATTGCACATTCAGCAGCACTGCGGCTACACAAGCACTGCGATGTGCTTGGCAGAAAGCCCACCAACTGAAATAAGGGAAGTATGCTGCAGGCACTCTTCAGTTTGTGAGGAGTAATGGCAATGCAGAGAAGACCGTTGAAGCTCATAGAGGCGCAGTGCTATGTGCAAGATGGAGCCCTGATGGTAGGGGTAGAGCACACAGGCTTGCAATGTGTGATGCAGCCGATCGCAGAAGTATACGAAGCACATAGCTGCCTTTGTTCATGTTATTGGAAGGCACACATGTCTTGCTGGGCAGCAGCGTCTGCATTGTCGCTGTCCTTGGTATGCCATAAGGCACGTGTGTCGGACAGTGTTGTCCTACTGTCAAGCGCAGGTAGCTCTGTTGCCACCTCAGGAGAAGATGGCCAGGTTAAGGTGTGGTCCAGAGCCGGTATGCTGCGCTCCACAGTCACACAGGTAGATGAACCAGTCCACTGTGTTGCGTGGGGAGGTGTTGATGGGGCTAAGTTGCTGCACTGCAGCTGTTGCCATGTGACCATCAGGGGATTGCAAGGCCTTGGGACCAACAACGCCATGCTTAACAGCCAGATCAGCTGGAAAGCACATGATGCACTGGTACTTGCAGCAGATTGGAACACAACAACGAATCTTATTGTTACTGGCGGTGAAGATTGCAGATACAAGGTGCGAACAGATGTCCTACTGACACTGCTGATGAACATTATGCCTGTCTTGCACACATAACGCAAATGGACAGCTTACAGCTAGTGCTGCTCACGCGCAGGACTGTAGGTTGCAAGCTGAGACTGCACAGCATAAGCAGCTCATGAGGTGCAAAGGTTGCAGCTGTCAGATACCTGAGGTCACTGTAATGCTGAACGCAACAGACATGCGCCTGTGATGCATGTGATTGCAGATCTGGGACGCATTTGGACGACTTTTATTCAGCAGCAGCTTATATGAAAGCAGCATAACAAGTGTTGCTTGGAGCCCGGACGGAGCTCTGTTTGCAGCAGGCTCCTTTGGTTGTCTCACACTGTGTGATATGCAAGGGTGGAGCTACTGTCAGGTGCATGCACCACATAATGACCAGCTTGTTGGTGTATACACGGCTGGCATGTTGACCTTGCTATAGTGCAGCATCACCTGCCTGGTATGCTGTTTGAGCTTCACAACAGGCACAACACTAGATCAGGGCTGCATGCTGCCAGCTAGCTTGAGAACAGGCGCCAATTGTTTTGCTAATCATCTATGTCCAGATATGGCACTGTCCCAGCTTCATCATCACAGCAGGAGATGAGATGAATGCGCAGCTGTATGTCCCTGTATGCTGCTGTGCAATGCTGTGTAGGTACGCCCTGCAACTGGCTCGTTGCTTGGCATCTGCTGGTCACCTGATGGCACTTCTGTGGCTGCTTGTGGTGGCAGTGGCAGTTTGGTTGTGGCAGTGCTCTTAGGCATGCGGGTTGAAGACGGGCATATTGCTGCTGAGTTGATAAGTCAAAAGGTCATCAGTGTTGTTGATATGTTCTCAGAGATGACAGAACGGCTGGAGTTTAGAGAGCCTGTGCTGCATATGAAGCTTGGTAAGTCACGTGTGTTGTGTGGTGTGATTGTGCTTGGTGCAGATTCTGTCTTGCACTTCCATCTGGACTCTGCTGTCCAATTATGCGCCTAGCTCATGGCCACTGCCTGATACTGATTCTGGACAATAGCAAGGCACTTGCGGGGCTGACTTGTATTAACAAGAATAATCAATATTGGAACATGTATGTGTATATGAGCACCAATGTGAAGGCAAGCTCAATGCTGCAGGCTTTGGCCATTTGGTGGTCTGCACAGCAAGCCAATGCCACATATACTCTACATCCAACTGGAACACTCCACACATATATGACTTGAAGGACCCTGTACAGCTTATACTCTTGAGTCCAAGAGGCTTTGCCATGTTAGACACTTCTGGCGGTGTACAGGTAGGAAGACTGCAGTGGCCACCCTGATCACTGCTTTTTTGGGGTGGGTGGGGGGAGGGGGGGGGGGTGTTAGTGAGTTCATGTATATGATGTACTTGTGTTTTTACAATGTAAATGCAGCCTACGGTAGCTAGGCATATAGTAAACAGGTAACAGATGCATCTACATAGTTCTGTCCAAGGTGATTATTGTGTGAAGTTACAGCAAGACAAGCTGTCCTAAAGGTGATAAGTGTAGGCCCTACAGTCAGCAACAGTTTCAGCTGAGATACGTATTTCTGCTGGGTGACATGCCTGCGTTCTGCAGGTGTACACCTACGAGGGCCATCAACTATGCGTCATCAAGCCATCAGGCATGCATCTGGAGGTTCTGAGTCAACACATGATCAGCCTCAGCAGCGACACCCTGGCGGTGGCTGCGGGCAGCACAGTGTGTTGCCTTGATACAGCTCAAGGGCGCAGCATGGGCGAGGGCACAGTGCATATCACAGACATCAAAGCAGTAACACTGAGCCAGGTATGATACGTTCGGGTGCACTCGCTATGTCATGAGACCAGTCAAGCACACAGCACAGTGTCGTATGCACCGACAATAGCCTGCAAAGGCAAGACCAAGCAGTTGGGTAGCAGCCTGTCTTTTGACTGCAGTAGTGCTTGTTTGTACAGCTGCTGCCTGGATCCTTGAATGATTGCACAACTTGATACTGCGTGCACCATGACCACATATCTTCTCAGCCGCCAACCACACAAGTTGGAAGTGCGGCACACAGCATATTCACCAGTGTACGTTGATGCTCTGTTGTTGATCGCAGTTTGGTACGGCCAATGATAGGCTGCTGGCTTTGGTGGACTCCAACAGTGATCTTTACATAACAAAGGTGATCAAGAACAGCAGCAACACAACCCCCAAAGCAGCGGGTGCTGGTGTAAGCATGCCCACCAACCAGCAGCAGCAGCAGCAACAGCAGCAGCTGGTGAAACTAGCGAGTAATGTACATGGTTCAGCTGTCTGGCATAACACAGCACCTATGCTGTCTGCTATGGTTGATGGACAACTTGTGACTTGGTATCATCCTGCAGCCGCTTTCATAGATAGGGAGCTACTTGAGGCAACAAGATGCCTGCATCATGAGGGGTAAGACAGGTTCAATGGCACAGCGATCATTGTCTAACACTGCTCTTTGCATCATATCTCCCGAGTATCTGCGGTAGTCACTGTGGGAGATCAAGCTTCAGGTAGATTCTAGTGAGATGCTGTTAACGATCTGCAACAGTCCATAGAATCACATTAAGACTCCTGCTATGCCAGGTTCTGGGGTGCTGGTGCTAGCCTGGATATGCTCACTGACAGCAGTGTGCTCCTAAGGCGAGCTGATGGCGCCCGTGTATTTGCATCTGTTTCACCTCAGCCAGTGTTGCTGCATGAGCTGGCAAGGCAAGGGCAGTGGGATAAAGCTTTGCGGCTTGCCAGGTGAGGACAGGGTGGCGGCCTCTTGTTGGACCCCCCCCCCCTTCAAGGTCGGTTGCACAGTTTCACCAAGCTACACAGCAGTGTTACTGCATGCTACAATATGACGGTGTATCAGCTGCTTTCTGTCAATGTTTTGTCAGCGTCTTGTGGGTGACTGCTTACTGGCACTTACCTTTTGCTGCTGTGGCTGGTCATGATTTGCAGAGCCAGCAGTGACAGTGCTCTGTGGGCTTGCCTGGCTGCCCTAGCTGTGTCAGTTGGAGAGCTGTCAGCAGCAGAGGCAGCGTTTGCGGCAGTTGATATGAGTGACAAGCTGCAGTACATACTGCATCTACGCACACTCAGTGGTGGTGCTGGGAAAAATGGTGGTGTTGTATTTGCTGCTGAACTCGCTTTGTATAAGGGACAGCCAGAGCAGGCAGAGGCAATGCTGGTACAGGTGGGGTATTGAACTTCAGATTGCATGCATTGCAGTAAAGCTGGTAATAAACATTGTCAAAATCGGTAGCAGTAGAGAGGGTGGTGCTGGTGCCAGTGTACACATTCGGCTATGTGTGCATGTTCCAGTCGCTTGAATCAAAGATGAATATGTTACAGACCCCCTGAGGTCGCCTCTGGTGTTAATCCTGCATGAATGCCTTTTAGGCTGGCTTGGTGTACCGTGCAATCAAGCTTCACGTGAAGATGCATGCCTGGCAGCGTGCTTTGGACCTGGCACGCAAGCACAAGCAGCACATTGACACAGTGTTAATGTACAGGAGGAGGTGAGCCCGGCAGGGCCCTACTCAGATGAACATTGTTAGACAGTCTGCGCGCAAACTGCTTGCCTGCTGTTACTGATGCAAAGCAGTGTGTCCAATGTGAACCCCGGGCCCGTGCATTGCTTTTCAAATCAGGGGAGCTTTGCTAACGCGTGGGTCACAAACTCAGTAGCAGCTGCAGCAGAGCCTTGTGCCCGAGCATCGCGCCAGCAAGTTTCCTCCCATGCAAGCTATGCAAGCATGCAGGGGTATGATTTGACCAATCACCCATGGGCCATGGGCATACAACATCATGTGACATGTCATGAGCGTCTCACAGCTTGTACATGTTATGTGCACGGCTCACGCATGTATGCAGATAGCTGACATACTTGCATAGATGTCGCATCATTGGGTCAGCCCCTTGCTGTTATGCAGGTACCTTGCTGCAGTAGGGCAGCAGGAGGTGCTCCCTGGCTTCAAGGCACTAGTGTCACAGGTGATTGATGAAGCTGCCATCAAGGAACAGATAAGGCAGGAGAAAGCACAAGAGGTGCAGCTTACAGCATCAGCTGCAACAGCAATGCAGCCAGTTAAGAGCGCAGCTGCACAACATGCTGCAGGCGGTGGGGTGCAAAGCAAAGGCCGTCACTAGAAGTCAAAGTAGCAAGACACACCTCTAGCGGAGTTTCCTGCTTTTCTGTTCATTCCTTTGCTCCTTTGTCAAAAGTCCCCTTGCTTGCCATCACTGCTTTCTTCACACAAGCTCAAGGAAGTCCTTGCGCTCAGCATCATCTCTATGCACTGTTGTGCCATGGTATACAGCAGCAAAGTCTTTCAGAATCAGCTGCACTTTGTCATCGACAATGGTGACCATGTGTCATCAGTTGTGCTGTTGTACAAAGCATTCTCCGCTTGGTACCATTGCACTGCTGCTGATTGCAATGCTGCCAGCCAAGTTTGAAATGAAGCTGTGTCATCGGGCTTCAAGGCAGCTTGACTAGCACAGTCTGCCTCTGGTTTTTGGCAAGACACCGCGTGGCTTGCAAAAGCAATTTACAAGTTGCTATCGATCCATTTGTTGTAAATTTGGATTGCTTGCCGCCCACAAGATCACTCGCTGCGGGTGCCCGATTCAGTGCTGAAAGGAAGTCTATCGCCTCAGTGGCAACAGACATTTAAACCTCACAATAATACTCAATTTGTTAGAGAATTCTTGGATAGTAATGCTTGCTTCTCAAAGGATGCGCAGTCCTTGTCTGCGCAGCACCAGGCCTGCATGCTCGCCCCCTCCTCTTCTGTCTCGACCTGGATGCAACCTGATCCAGAAAGGACGCACACGTGCAATTGAAGAAAAGCGGGACACATCCGGTTCAGAATCATCGGCGTCTCCTGATATGCTGTCACAGGAGCAGATGGCAAAGCTTGCTGAACTAAGAAGACAGCGAGCGGAAGCAGCACCACAGACAAGCAGCAATGTAGTAGCAGGAGCAATTGAGGAGGCCCAGCTGATTTCTTGGCCCACACCCGGGAAGGCGTTGCTTGATACCCTTTTGGTCTTAGCTATTGTCTCTGCCAGTGGCTTCATGCTGTTCTCACTGAATGTGCTACTTGCTGATGCCAGCAGTTGGTGGTACAGCCACTAGAGGTCGATAGGTATTCCTCGGTGTTCTTTGCCAGAACATGACAGTCACAGATATTTCTCTTTTACCTGACAGCAGCAGCAACGCAGCGGCAGGAGGCAACATGGAACCCAGCAGCAGCAGCAGTAGAGGTTACATTGTGGTGGCTTGCCCGAGATATATCATACGAGCCATAAGTAGATGTCAGTTGCAAGGTGGCAGGTCTGACGACCAACGCTGCTTTCACAAATGCAGTGAAGAGTGTTGCAGCTTCGGTATTGTGTGATTACTGATTCTGGTGTTGTACATGTTTATGAATGGGTTGCCTGTACTTTGTTTACCTTGGCTCCCTGGTCGACCCTGTATATGTTTCAGTGGCTCTTTGGTGTGCTTCAGATACTCCACAGACCTTTGCAGTACAGTCTGGCAGGAAGCTTTAATGCAGCAGACCGCTATCTGTAGACTGTGAGGGAACAGATGATAGAGAGGTGCTGCTTGCTATAGGTGATTTTGCTGCAATGTGTGACATAGCTTTAGTGTTGGTGGCCACAGGAGAGCCTCAACGTCTTTTGGCGTATCATGCAACATCATGTTGCCTGGGTATCATGCAACATGGCTGGGTGTATGCACAGTTTTGTGAATGAGGGCCCTGCTGAACAGGCTGCATATTGTTGTGTCAACGACACTGAGTTACATCGGATGTCACAATCTGTACATGTAGCCGCACGAAAAAGTATGCAAGAGAGATATGCAGGCGTTGTGTATCCTGCCATTTCAAGCCAATGTTGAAATGTTGCCATTCACCCAGAATTTGAAGCCATACGCTTTAAGTGGCATCATGATCAGATCATGATAATAATAATCACTGCTTTACAGCCATAGCCTTGCGGCCATCAGCCCCACGCCTCGAGTCTCCCAGTGAGTCAGATCATGATGAGGCTTTGTGAAACACAAGAAATCTCCCTCACTTGTACTCAACACCCTTACCGGGCTGACCCAGTAATGGTACCAGTTCTATTTTCAGGAGAAAACTGGTCATGCAACATACATAATACTCTGTTGAGAAGGTGCCCAGGTGCACACTACCACAGCTGTAGGATGAGCACTGGGGCTGCCACACAGAGCTGTGTCAGCAACACGTAGAGTTGTACTTCAAATCCCAGATCTCACCCAGAATGTCACTTGATAACCTCTCGAGGGGATTCCTGACAAAGCTGATTGAGCACATCCGATGAGTCATCAAACACAGCAGGACACCGACAATTCTGCTTCTACAGCTGCGAGCTTCAACATCTGACTCTGTAGATGTGGCAGCCATGCCTGACAGAGTGCAGGCTGTTGCTAGCCTAGTCACAACATCAAACCCGTGGGCCCTAAGCTGCTGCAACTGCCTCAGTAATCCGCAACTGCCAGTCACTGCTAATCTGCAATCCAGCGGCTCTGATCACCACAGCACTGCCTTTTGCCAGTCGTAGATCAACACCTACGCCACTCAACACAGGGAGTTGCTTACCACCGCTGCTAGCTGTGTATGTTTTGTCTGCTGGAAGCCCCAGGATGATGATCCGCTCCACTTGCAGCTGGCTCTTCAGTGTGCCTGCTGGCGTGTTGGTCGGCTGAGGCATGGCATCACAAGTCAACACACCATGCTCGAAGGTGAACCTGCGGTCAGTTGCAAACAGTAGTACCTTGCGCGTGAGATGAGAGTAGCAGCATTGCTGATAGTGAACAGCAGACAAGTGACAATACATGAGCATACCTCACAGGAGCAGGCCAGCTGCCCAGGTGCTTGTGTGCAGTGACGTGTTTGAATCTTACATACTGGCATAGCAGAACGCGTTGTTTGATACATATTGGCTGGCCGTACAAGGAGCAGACAAGATGATGCCCTTCATGCACAAGATGTGGCACAAGTTATCCACCTGAATCCCTGACTGAATGCATAACAAGTAGAGACGGTATTGACTGCTGGAGTATCTCAAGCTTCAAGTACAGCAAGCAACTGCAACTACGACAATGTCTGCAGGTGACTGCAGAATTCTGTAGCAAGAGATCAGGAAAGACGGGCTCAAGAGCCACTGCCTGTGCTTACCTTCTGTGCACGTAGTGGCCCTGTGCAAATGCAAAGCTGTGTCCGTCATCAATGTACAAATCACCTACTGCATATCCTGTCTTATCCAGGGCAATCACCAGAGTGAAGGGATCATTGACCATTGCTGCTGTACTGCGGCGAGGACGCTCCCTGCGGACATGGCCAACCCCACAATGCTCACTTGACTACATGCAATCCATGCATCCCCAACATATATAAACTACCCATTAGCCATAGCCATAGTGCCATCAGCCCCAATCCCTATTCTAGAAGCGGACATATCATGCAGTGTGCTTTCAGCAGCATCCTCACACAAGCATGCATCCCCAACGTCAAGAATCCTTGATGTGTTGCTACTGAGCACCGCAAACTTGCTTTGCTGCAGAGCAACCACATCCCATGCCACAAGGATGAAGAGCGACAGTCACCACAGGCTGGTGGCTTGTTCGTCAACAACGAAACCACTTCACGACACACCAGCGGTGGACGAGCTGCTTGAACGCACCTGCGAGGTATGATGTGGCCCCCTCTATAGAATACAGGTATAGCATCCATGTGTACTGCTATGCTGAGGGGTTTGCCAGCTTTGACTGGGACTGTTGAACCTCCCAGGGCCTCATACCACACGGCAGCAGCAGGCAAGGTCACTGACACCTGACTAGCAGCGGCCTGTGTTGAAACAGAGCAGCAAGGACAGCAGACAGACAGGCAGATTGCATTAGCAGCAGTGAGTAGTGGATGTTATTTTAGAGGTGCAAAGCTTTGCTTGTATCTGCACCTTGGCTCAGGGCCAGACGAAAGCAGACACGAAGGCAATTGTTGCTGTAAATATTGCCAAGGAACTTGTTGTGAGGCAGAATGAGTTGCTCTTTCAAGCTATCGCCCCCTGGTATGCTTGCTGCATGCATAATGCTCATGACCAACAGGATGAATCAGGCCATGCACGGAAATCAAGGATTTGCCCGAATGCAAGCACAACCCAGGCACCAACATGTCATGCAATCCAGTAACATTGATACTGGCAGTGAGAAACAAAAAGATGCACACCACAAGACATACTTTGCCCTTGCCTCAAGCCAAGATGCAGCAGCCTGACTCAGTCAGGGAACCTCATACCTGCAGCACTGGCTTCACAAGGATAGCTGGTCCCAGAAGGAACTCCTCCTCCGTGGCAAATAGTGAGCTGTCATCTGGGAATTCAAACCACAAAGGACGCATCAGAGGAATGCCAGTCTGATTGGTGTGCCTGTATGTGCACATATACAAGACACATGTACAAAAGATATGATTTGTAAAAATGTAGCTCAGAAGACACTAGTTTGCCAGGTCTTGGCAGTAGCCAGGTGTGCAGTGTGCACACACACGAAGTTCCAGCGTAAAGTGCGGAAGGTTGAGGTGAAGATAATGTTTCACACAGCGTGCAGTGCTGTGAATCAGGTTGCAACTTGCAAAAGGTGGGAGCATATGGCTCTGTTGGTCCAATTTTCAATTCAAGCATTGCTGTGAAAGCATAAGAGTCTAGCAGTGTGACAGGCCATGTAGCAAACATGTGGTGCTGAGGCAGAAAGTCACTACCAGCAGCCACCACTAATGCTTGTTGCTGAGAAAACTTGAATGGCCATGTGCCCATTCCCAGCATGATCGACCAACGTGCTTGAAAAATGCCGCATCAATAACTCTGTGATTACAAGGTAGGGCGCTGTGTTGATCCGCAGTGCATCACGCAAAACATTGCATGAGCACTTGAGCTCTCACGAAGACCATTACTGTGTACATTGCAATCAGCAATGTGGAAATCAGCAATGGGGGATAAGCAAAAGGAAAAGGGCAATCGCTGGGTCAGTTTCACAGAGGAGCAAGCGGCTCAGTCGGAGAAGGGAACACTGACCCTGGTCACTAACAGCCGAAATATGCAGGCATTCCATAAGTGACAGTTGTGTACTCATCCACCACCTTGCAAGCACAACAGACGGTGAGCCTATGACAAGCAGCACATGCATACACGATGAGCACAGGCATTGTTGCTCTTGTTCAGGCCAGAAATCCTGACTAGGAGGCCCTGCATAGCGTATACAGTTGTAATGTACAGTATAAAAAGTGCATTGCTGATTCTTTGAGACCGCATGCACCATTTGGTGGCAGTATGGCAAGTGAAGGGTGCCAGTTGAAATGCAAGGATGGATGAACCTCAGCTACAAGAGTTGTGTAACAAGCTGGTGCTTGGTGCATGACAAAAAGTTGGTCGAGTATCAAGATTCAGCTACAGGCTGCTGCTTTATGTCCCAAATCAAAGCCGGCTCACTTACTTCTGTTGCTGCGCTGCCTACACTGCTGCGCTTGCTGCAACACTGGTGCAGGTGTTGGCAACGCCTGTTCTGGACAGCTTGCAACACTACACTGTTCAGAAACACCTAGCTGTAAGCCTTAGCTCGACAGTTGCCTGCCTTGCTGTAGGACTATGCTTGTCACTGCCCTGCTGTCAACACCCATAGCAACCAGAGCTGCCAAGCAAACAGCCTGTCACTCCCAGGATGCAAGAAGAGACGTGCTGA
This sequence comes from Coelastrella sp. M60, assembly GCA_001630525.1. Classification (NCBI taxonomy): domain Eukaryota; kingdom Viridiplantae; phylum Chlorophyta; class Chlorophyceae; order Sphaeropleales; family Scenedesmaceae; genus Coelastrella; species Coelastrella sp. M60. The sequence goes on along the minus strand of LWCB01003400.1, from coordinate 259 downwards.
GGTCCCAGGATGCAGGAAGAGACTTGCTGAGGGTGGTGACATCAACCAAAATCCTGAGCAAGCAAAGGTGGCCAGGTTGTAGGCCTTGAACACCCTTCAATAGGCTTGAACAGGGCGCAGCAGCTTCAGTAACAGATAATCCCAGTGATGACGTCTTGCATCAGGCACAACACTACTTCTGTTGCAGCCTATGCATCATGCCAGGAGATGATACAGTGCTTTTAATTTGCAGCATATGCAGACAACAGCATCAAGATGG
>LWCB01003398.1:0-24359 GCA_001630525.1 Coelastrella sp. M60 | reverse complement strand
TGTAGGTTTCAGCTACCTGCAGTCACTGAGGTTGCGAAATCTTACCGCATATGGCTGTTGTCAGGTTTGCAGTAACACCATGCACGTATACCATAACGGACACTAGCATCAGTTGCCTGCTGCAAATGGAATTTCCTCCGACAGCAGAGGCGCCAGCCTATTGACTAAGCACGGTATCCACCGTGCAGCTTGAGCAGAACTATCATATCGCCACCAAACATGCTGGGCTCGATGGCGCATTAGAAGCTGATACCATTCGATCCATTTTGCACTTAAGTTCATAAGCTTGTGCTGCTCTGCATAAGGCGAGGCATAGCAGCATGTGCCGTGTAACTTTGGCCCAGGTGAGCAGGTGCCCGCCACTATAATTCTGCAACTGGTGCAGATGCAAAATGTGCTGTTGTTTATGTTTACAGACGAGTCTCAAATCTGCAGAGAGTACAAAGCCGGCGGGCCACAGAAGTGACTGTCAGCACGTGCAACGCTGCCAGCCCCAGTTGCGAAAGAAGGATTAGACACGCAGACGCCCCGACAGAGCAATCAAGGAAACAAAAATATCACTGAACTGACGGTTTGAAGTTTCTGTGTCCAGACCATGGCTCTCGCAGGTGCGCAACCGGACAGCAGTGTTAGGCAGAAGCAGCGGAACGTTTCTAGAATGTAATTTACACCAATGCCAACATCTCTTGTTGCACGCTGTAGTCGCTCGCTCACCTTGCTGCAGATTGTATTGTCGATCGACTTGGCTGTTCGCACGTGAAGACCCCAGTGTTGGCTGCTGCCCTTGACCCCTATACCATCGCAAATTTGGATGGAATGTGACATTTGTAACAGTTGGTGCTGTCTCAATCGGTTAATACAGGTCGACAGTCCACCTTCACCGGCTCTCGGATTGCTCATGGCAGCAGACGCACGACTCCAGCTCGTGTGACCCGCGTTGCCGCTGTCAGGGCCCAGGCCTCTACGGGAAAGGTCAAGAAGGTTGTGTTGGCTTACTCTGGTGGCCTGGACACATCTGTAATTTTGAAGTGGCTGCAGGACACCTATGGCTGTGAGGTGGTCACATTCACAGCAGACCTTGGTCAGGTAATGTGTCGGGATCACCAGCAGAAGTAAACACCAGAGTAATTACTTGCAATCAATACGTTTGAGCAGCTCATGCCTTGCAATGACGCATCACATTTCTGCCGACACATGAATCAATGCGAACAAAGGCATTGTTCGGGGTCCTATGCCTTTCAAACAGCCACATTGCTATCTCCACTCGAGTGAGATTGCCCCCCATCTGTATTCTTCTGCACTGAGCAACCGTGGTACGCCGAGTAGGTGTGATAGATGGCCACCCGGTCCCAGACGAAGGTGTGCAATCACAGGGCCTCTGCTAGACATCCTTGCTGAACAGACTGCTGCTGCCTTTCATACCTCAGGGGGAAGAGCTTGAACCGGCACGTGCTAAGGCCGAGCAGATGGGTGTGAAGCAGATCTACATTGACGACTTGAGGGAGGAGTTTGTGCGGGACTATGTGTTCCCAATGTTCAGAGCCAATGCCCTGTATGAGGGAGTGTACCTGCTGGGCACTTCTATTGCCAGGTGGGTGGCCGGAGATCAGAGACAGCTAAAGCAGCAGCTACTGTGATGCCACTGGCAACACCTGAGAGCTCTGCAGCAGGATTCATGATAGCCAACTGCACTGTCTTGCAGCATCTTGCAAACAGATAGACTTGCTGCAGCAGTCACCTGCTCTGGGTCTGTATGTCTTTGAGAACTTTGCGGGACAGCGCGCTCTTCCCAAGAGTGTAGTGTGATCCTGCCTCTGTATGTGCTGAAGCCCAAAGGAGCTTAACAGCATGTCCACAGCGCCCTAGCCAGGTGTTCTTCTGACCTGCCGCTCATCGTGCTGCTGTTCCTGCTCAGGCCCTTGATTGCCAAGCGTCAGATTGAGATTGCCAAGGAGGTTGGTGCTGATGCTGTGTGTCACGGAGCAACAGGAAAGGGAAATGATCAGGTGGGTGGGAGAGAATCAATCATCAGCTGGTTGAGTAGTGCTACAGGAAATGTGTCATGCCTTCAGTGGGTGAGCAAGAAAGGGTTGCTAACGCTCCTCAAGTGTGCAAGTATCTACAATGCTCTCTGTCAGATTATCTTATTGGCTGCATCTGTCATGCAGCCTCACTCCTCTTGTTTGTCATATCAGCCTGCAGATTCCAATTGCTGTGCTGTTCATTTGTGTATTTCTGCTTGCCCAGGTACGTTTTGAGGTTGGTTACTATTCTCTCAAGCCGGACATCAAGGTCATTGCTCCTTGGAGGGAGTGGGATCTCAACAGCAGAACCAAGCTCATTGCATATGCAGGTGGGAACAAACATATCACTGCAAACACGACAGCATATGAGGAATGGCAAGCAGCTTTCATCAGCATGACTTGCTGCTACTCCATTTGTTGCAGTACTCTTAGTCAGACAGGTCCCTATTGGCAGCTACGCCGCCTTGAGAATGCATTTGTGGATACTCATCGGGCAGTAGAGGCTGTACAGCATGTCAACCTGCATTGTTGCCACCAGGTCTGTTCAAAATCCCTTACCCTTATGTGGCCAATCCCTTCTCCCTGTATTGTGTGCTGATCCTCTCTTGTGCAGAGGCTGCTGGCATTCCTGTGCCCAGCACTAAGCGCGGTGAGCCTCCCTTCAGTATGGACGCCAACCTCCTTCACATCAGTTATGAGGGTAATGCTCTTGAGGACCCCTGGGTGGAACCAGATGAGAGCATGTTCACACGCAGTGTCAGCCCAGAGACGGTGAGAGGATGGACCAACAGCTAAAGCACATGGCGGGGCAGCACACATGGTTCTACTGCAGCCAGCAGTGATGATACTGACAGCCAGCATGAAAGGTGGATGCTGCTTAAGAGATTGCTGTATAAGGACATGTGTACATATCCCGCGTTGATACTGCTGTTGATGAAGGTTCCTACCAGCACAGGGAGTGATATGCACTCTGACCTCACTTGCTCAGTTGCTGTGAGAACAACTTCAAAGCTGCTGGTGCAAATTCAGGCTCCTGACAAGGCCACCTACATTGAGCTTGGTTTTGAGAAGGGTGATCCTGTCTCACTGGATGGTGCTGAGCTCAGTCCAGCAGCAATGCTCACAGCACTCAACAAAGTAGCCGGAGATAACGGTATAGGCCGCATTGACATTGTGGAAAGCAGATTCGTAGGTGAGCATCAGCACAGCAAGTAGGATCATCATTCGGCTGTATGATTCACACACTTGTGGCATGGCATGTCGTCATCATTATAGCATGATAGTGGTCAACACACGTACAGTGGTGGTCCTGCATCTAGAGGTCATCTCAGTGCTCAAGATAGACACAGTGTGTCGTGTGTTGGCCAGCTGTGGCCTGCTGTCACCCACATGTGTGTTGTCCCCTGCTTCTCTTCACCACACCAGGTATGAAGTCCCGAGGCGTGTATGAGACCCCTGGTGGCACTGTTCTGCTCACTGCCCGTCGTGCCATGGAGAGCATCACCCTGGACAGAGGTGAAGCACATTTGAAGGTGAGGCACACAGCAGATGATGATCATGATCTGCGTGACACACGACACCACACAGCAGGGGCTGGCGGCACCATGGTGCATGTTGCAGTGCTCCTGGATGTGATGAAGCTAGCATCCAAGTGTGGAGGATTTAAGTCAGATGGTGGACATGTTGCGTCAACTGCTTGCGAATTATTTGCAATAGTTCCAAGTCCACATCACCCAAAGCCACTCTACATAACAACTGCTGTGATGCCATTATCCTCTGGCTCTGCTAGCTGCAACATCACATGGAAGCTGTGCCCTACTAAGCTGCATTCAACCTGGTGACAAGCTGCATTGTCGTCTGCTGTTGTTCTCCCCCCAGGATGACGTGATGCCCCGCTATGCTGAGCTGGTGTACAATGGTTTCTGGTTCAGTCCTGAGCGTGAGGCCCTGCAGGCCATGGTGGACAAGACCCAGGAGTTTGTCACGGGAACAGTCAGGCTCAAGCTGTACAAGGTGAGCAGCAGACCTAGGCACAAAGGGCTACTAGGGGACAGGAGGGGTGGTGCCTTGCAAGGGGGGGGGCGGGGCGCCGCTGAACTGTATGTGGCGGTGGCTGAAGTTGTGCTGGCCCCAAGCACAGCGCCCGTCCGTACTTGTTGTCCTGCAACGGTTCGTCAGTGCTGGTCAGCTTCACAAGCTTTTTTGTTGAAGTGCCTGGATGCTTGTCATCTTTAACCCCTGTCTTCAACGGTGTACTGCAGCCTATTCTTGAACTGTTGCTGACAAGCTACGTACCCAATGCTGATGTGTGACCTGTGTGCAGGGCAATGTGACTGTTGTTGGTCGCAAGAGCCCCTACAGCCTGTATGACCCCGTGATTGCATCCTTTGAGGACGACAAGGGCTTGTACAACCAGGCGGATGCGGGAGGATTCATCAAGCTGCAGGCACTGAGACTCAGGACACTTGGAGTCAACAGGTACAAGATGCTGTGAGGATGAATGTGATCACAGGATGATCGGGCATGAAGTCGGCGCAAGAACCCTCTTCTGGATTTATTTGTTATCGTTGTTTTTGATGCATCGGATGAAAGGCATCACTCATCTTCTACATGTGTGGCTGGGTTGAGAATCAGTGGCTTGGCAGGAACCGCAGACAGCTACTACTGGTTTGAGAAGTTCTGAGCATGGCATCATCATTTGGCACTCAGACCTGGTCTGAGCTGGGTGCTCCTCAGCTTTGGTCTGTACAATTGTCCTTCATCATAAGATGTGTTGATGCACTCGTTGTCTGCTTGTTGCTTCATAAAACTCCAGCGGTAGACTAGGGATAGGTCTTGTGCGCTGCACCTGCTCAGCACTGCACTGCAAGCCAGAGCTTGTGCCTCTTCAGTGTGAGCAGCAGCAGCAGCAGTGGATGACCCTGAGCCAGCATATCAGTACAACAGCATAGTGGCAAGGACAGGTTGGTGAGCTGCAAGATTGCCTCAGCCTCTGTAAAGTGTCTTATTGTTTATGGTGGTATACTATATATCATCAACAGAGCATGGACTCTCTCAGGTTGCTTACACATGGGACAGCAAAGGGCAATGCATACATTCAGGCAAGCAGATCTGTTGTGCTTACTTGCTTTCTCGCGTACATGCACCTGACTTTCCAAGTTGATTATATATATAACAGAGCAGTGAGCTCTTGCAAAACACTCCAGGCCAGTATCTGACAAGTCAAGGCTGTAACTCATGAACATGCCGTGAAAGTAGGTTCAGGCGATGTAACTAGGTTGGCATCTCAGCATTAGGTTGGTTATTACTTGTTATTTGACATGGTGTTGATGTTGCACCATACCAGGCTCTCCTGTGACCAGCCAGGGAAAAGGAGAAAGTCAAAGTTGTATTGTCAGCACTTGCTGTTGTCACACCTTGGGTGGCTGTTCAACCTGCCGCGGTCTTTTCGTCATATAATTACCGGTTTTGCTCATAGATCATACTCACATACGATATCTTCACCATCCCACTGCATCTTGCGGGGAAAGAAAGTGTCGGTCTGCAGCAACCGGTCCCCTGCAAGGCCTCGAGTGTATCGCAGCGAACTTGTAGTGCTACGAGGTAATCACGATCCTCCAACTTGCATGTGATATGATCGACAATCATGTGCCAGGACTTGCAAGCAGTCAACCTGTTTCGACGTCTAGCCAGCAAGTGTTTTCTAAATACATCGACATGCAGGCAAAGGTCTAGCAGAATATCGTTGCTACATACACCATGGACACAAAACACTCACCTGCACAATGAGGCACCGCCAATGCGGCTGCAGAAGACCGACTCTTGCTGAGCTGTGCTAGCAGCAGCTGAACGGCATCAGCCAATGTCGTACAAAGTGAGGTAACCTTGTCTTGCTTTGTGAACATGCAGGGACGGACGATACGGCACCATATAAGTGACCCTAGGATGCAAGTTTGCAGCGGGAACCGGCCACAGCTGCAGTGCCAGCAGCAGCAGCAGCAGCAGCAGATCAGCAGCAGACCTCGGCACCTTCAGCAGCATGTGGTGGCCAGGGCACTGGCGAACAGATGTGATACAGCAGCACAGTCAAAGTTTCAACATCGGCAACAGCAGCAGCTGCCCCCTAGCAGAGTGTTCCCAGCATGTCATTCAGCTTCACTGCCAGGCTTGTTGCACTCTCCTCGCCGTCAACCATCACATGTGAGTCGTATCAGCTAGTAAGGGGCGCATGCATCGCACCCTACAGTGCAACAGCGGCACAAAAGCAGAGTGATGACGCATGCGCATGAATCATTGACAATCAAGAGCAGGGCAGCTCTTGCATGTACTGCACTGCCACGAAAAGCGGCTGTTGCACCAGTCCTGGCATTTTGTCATTGCAAGCAGCCAAAGCCGTGCACGTTGTCTGTTGTCAGGTGACATGTGCCAAGAAGAAAGGTAAGGGTGGAGGTGCTGCCAAGGCTCCAAGCAACAACACTCCTGCTGGAACCAGAACAAGCACAAAGGAGGTGAGCAGGTCAGGCAGCAGCAGCAGCAGCAGCAGCAGCGACAGCAGGAGGAGGAACAAGGCAGCAGCTACAGCGGCAGTACAGTAGCTGACATGAATTACTTCTGGGTCTACATTGTGAGGGTCATCAACAAACAGTGATCAAGTCTCTTGACCTGGTAGGCACACCAGTCACTGCTGCTGTATGAGTACAGCAGCCCCAACTCTCCTGTCAGTAGCCCAGGTGTTATACCAATGGCGTTAATGATGATACTCTGATGCCGTCACCAGCGTAAGGCCTTGTGCATGCGTCCCTGTGCTGCTGGTGTCATTCCTGTCAGGTTCGTGAGGGCTCCTCATACAGTCAAGAAACCAGGAAGATTATTCTGAGCCTAGAGAAGATAAGAAAGGTGACAACAGCTGCAGGACAGCTCATGAGCGCAATATCAGTGATGTCATGCAAGTTGTTGAAGGCACACTAGCGCTTCGATGAGCTCCTTAGTCCTGCACTTCAACCAGTCCAGGTTGCAGAAGCGGCCAAGTGGCTGACATGTATGTGTGTACTGTGCTCTTACCACAACAGCATGCTGAGGTGTATGCTGCTCTGGTGGTTGCAGGTTGCTCCTAGTGGCAAGGAATTGTTGAACAATGTGTCATTGGGGATGTTTCTGGTGAGCCTGGCCTGGCACATCACCACCAGCAGGGTCTGCTGACACCTGACACAATGAGCACTGCCTTGATGAAGTGTATATCAAATCCTGGTGTATATCACAAGGCAGCAGAGCTACACTGGGGCAGCAGTGCAGCAATGATGGCAAACCCTTGGGGGAGATCAAGCACTGCCTGCACGGGATTGGCCACAGCCATGCATTTGGTTTGCAACCTCAGTACTGATACCTGTACTATATGTGTTGTTTGCAGTCTCACATGAGACTTTCTCCACATGTTGTGTTGCCGGGGCGCTTCACAATCAGCCACTCACCAAGTCGCTGCCATGTTGGTATCATCTGAAACGCTGGATCAGCCTGTTGCACCACCGCCATCATCAATGCCGCTGTGTTGCTGTTGTGACCTGCCTCTGCTCAGGGTGCAAAGATTGGTGTGCTGGGTGCCAATGGTGCGGGCAAGTCAAGCTTGATGAAGATTCTAGCGGGTGTGGACAACAGTTTTGATGGAAGAGTGGTGAGAGCACCGGGGATAAGGTGAGCCATGATGAGGAGGGAGCAAGGGAGAGAGGAGGGGTGCAAGTTGATACAGGCACAACACAACACAACACAACACGAAATGGTCTGATGACTACTAAGTTTATAGCAACAAGTTGAGGAATGCAGCATGTAGACCTCCTCCTTCCTGCAGCAGCTCCAAGCCATCTCAGTGCTTCAACAGCTATCAGCTATGACATCACTGTGTACCATCCCGTTGCTTTGACGCTTCAAGGTGATCACTATGCATCGTTTGTGCTCAGAGCTAAGGATTAGTGTAGACTCTGCTGAACCATCACTTGTATTATTATGTTGCTTGTTCAGGATTGGCTACTTAGAGCAGGAACCCAAGCTTGATGATGGCAACACAGTGGCGGAGAACATCGCTCCTGCAGTACAGCACATAAAGTAGGTGGACAGCTGCTTGTTTTGTTATGGTCAATGTGGGTAGTCAAACATTCCTGCAAGTTTGAAGGGCTTAGTAGATTGTCTGGAACTCAGCAGATAAAGACATGTGGCGTTTATGTATTGTCTAAGCAAGCAACATCAAACCCTGCTAGCCTTTGCTGCTGTTGTTGTTTGTCAGGGACATGGTGGCTGAGTTTGAGTCTGTGAGTGTGGCAATGAGTGATCCTGATGCTGACTTTGATGCGCTCACCCGCAAGATGACTCAACTGCAGGTAACAAAGGAAGGCAGCATGAGATGCACACCAACACTACAGGCTATCTGCACAGCATAATGACCCTGCAACTGTCAGAATCAGCATGAATTTATAGCTTACGCAACCAGAGTTCACAGAGACGCTGTCGTCTCCAGATAGGGATGTTCCTAATCGTGACTTGTCAAGGTGCCGGGGTCTCTCAGCAGGCAGCTACGCTCCACAGGTGTTTGTTTATGTACTGTTGTCCCCTGATTTCAAATCAAGTTGTGCGTGGTCTGTTTCTCAGGATGCCCTTGATGCCTGCAATGGCTGGGAGGTGGACAGACAGGTGGAGCAGGCAATGGATGCCCTCAGGTGCTGTGGTGTATGTCATGCATTCTGGACGTCTTCATGGCATTGAATGACAAAGTCACTCTGTGTTGTGTAGTCTGATTATGCTAATACTGCACTTATCGCAATGCTACACCACAACATGCCATCAAGCTGCCCTCCAGAAAGCATGACAGACACCATCCTCACCCCCCCGCCTTCCTGTGAATCAGGTGTCCCCCTGGTGATGCTGTTGTGGCCAATCTGTCAGGAGGTGAGAGGAGAAGAGTGGCTCTGGCAAGACTGCTGCTGGCAGCACCAGATATACTGCTGCTGGATGAGGTGAGGGGAGATGTGAACGATGATCACAGACATGAGCTGATGGTGAAGAGCACAAGATCGTCATAACACGCTTGGTAATCTGGACCAGCTAGAGGAGACAAGCGGATGTGATGTGTAGGGGCATTGCAAGCCTGCTATTCACTTTGCGCCACTTGTTGCACTCAGCTGGCGTCTGTGTCTATGCATGTGTGTTGTGCTTCAGCCCACCAACCACCTTGATGCTGAGAGTGTTGCCTGGCTGGAGAGATTCCTGGCTGAATTCAAGGGCACGGTGGTGGCCGTCACCCACGACAGGTACAACCCGGCAATGTGCAGCAGATAACATCTCAGTGGCGGTCTGATGTCCAGGGTTTGTGCCACTGGACACCATGATTAGCTGACACTGCTTTCATTGTTGTCAAGCAGCAAACCAGTAGCCTATCTGTGACCATACTTCTGGAGCCACATCAGTTGGGAGCATGCTTCCTCTGCTGCAGACGTAACCAAAAGTGGCAAACGCCACCAGATGTACCCACTGTCTTAGCAGTGCAGACTCTTCCCCTGAGTTATTGTCTCCCTGCCACAAGCCATAGCGCCTAGGGGTGTTGTTTCACCGTATATGAGCTTGTGCGGAGTGATGTACTGCATGCAGCATTAAGCAACAGCTGTCACAATCTCTGCCTTGCTGTACTACTGTTGTTTGTGGCCAGGTACTTTTTGGACAATGTTGCTGGATGGATTCTTGAGCTTGATCGTGGCAGTGGCATTCCCTTTGAGGGCAACTACTCTGAATGGCTTGCAGCCAAGGACAAGAGACTGCAGAATGAGGCAAAGACTCAGGCACATTTGCAAAAGGTGACCCGGAAAGTATCTTATATTGAGGGATTCTAGATCATGCAGTCTGGTGTATGTAAGAGTAAGCACAGGGCCATGCCAGAAATCAGCCATGAGTGTCCATTGCTTGATGGTGGCAACCCATACAAGAGCAGCCAAACTTCAAACTGAATGCGAAAGCAGCACGTACAGCAAGCATCGCTAGAACCTAGCCAACAGTCGCTGATCACCAGCATCAGCTGGTGTAACAGCTGACCAGTCCCCACAGCATCTCATCATCTCGCTCTTGTTGTTTCCTTCTGATGCAGGTCATTGCTCATGAGCTTGAGTTCATCAACAAACAGGCCAAGGGCCAACAGGCCAAAGGCAAAGCCCGTCAAAGGCGATATGATGAGCTGGTGGATGCGGCAAACAGCTACGTCAAAAACACACAAGTGAGATCACGGCAACATGGTTTCAACGCAACACAGGGCTCTGTTGTGTACTGCACAGACCTTGGAGTGCACTGCAGTAGATCACACTCGCCCCATTTTCCAGTGATTTACAAGAGCAGCTGGTTCATGGTGGTTTCTCCAGATATGGTTTGCTTACTTGTGACCAGAAATAAGATTGCAGAGACGTATGAGGCTGTTGGACATATCTGCTGTTGCTGCTCATTCCCAACCTCCCCTTTTCTTCTCCTACTGCTGCTGTACGTATGTGTCTTATCTTGTCTCCACCCCCCTTTCCCCCTATTAGGTTGACAGCATCACCATTCCTGTTGGTCCACGTCTTGGTGACAAGGTGCTGGATGTCTCTCGTGTCAGCAAAGGGTTCCAGGACAGACTGCTGGTTGAAGACATGACCTTCTCAGTGCCACCAGGTCAGACAACAGATGTTGCTGCTACTGTCATAATGATCTGCTGCTGTCATGCTTTGCTGGCTGCTGGATGTGGTTGTTTGACAACATTGCAGCATCAGTCTGCTGTTGTCCCCTTATCCCTCTTACTCGCTCATCGTGTCCAGTGCAGGCGCTGTTGTTGGCATCATTGGTGGTAATGGTGCGGGTAAGTCCACGCTGTTCCGCATGGTGATGGGTCAGGAGCAACCTGATGCAGGACAAGTGCAGCTGGGAGACACAGTGGTGCCCATGTATGTGGACCAGTCAAGAGATGCTCTGCAGGCGGACATGACGGTGAGAGAAACAGCAGAGATGATTGATTGGTTGCTTGGATCTGAGTAACTTACAGAACTCAGTGCGGTATGAGAGGAGAGGGTCCTTCGAGCCATAAGCTGCAACTAATGCTCGCAGGAACTGCTTTACAGCAGTTTCCATGCAATCCCCTGTGGGTTGTGGTTTATATCAGTACTTTCACCAACCCTGTGTGTTTCTATTCGTGTTGTCTGTCAGGTGTATGAGGCTATCAGCGGAGGTTCTGATGATGTTGATCTCAACGGCCGCAAGGTGAACACTCGCGCATACTGCAGCTGGTACAACTTCAAGAGTGCAGACCAGCAGAAGAAGGTCGGGGTCCTGTCAGGTAAGTGGAACAGGCCGATCTCAATGATTTATGAGGGCTGCTGAGGTTGATGTCAGGGTGATCATGGCAACAACAGCTGGCTGGTTTGTTGATCACCAACAGCTTGCTGTGTTGTGTTGGGGAAGGATTAGGGCACACAGGGAATTGAAGTGTGCGCTTTCTTGCTTGAACTTCCGAGCCACAGGCGTTTATGCAATTGAGTAGATGAGCAACAGTGGTAATGATCTCCAGCACACCTCTTGGTTGCTTCTGCTGTTGCTGACACTGCTGAGTGTGTTTGTTGCCCCAGGTGGTGAACGCAATCGGTTACAGTTGGCGTGCGTCCTGAAGCAAAGTGGGAACCTGCTGCTGCTGGATGAGCCAACCAATGACCTGGATGTGGATACGTTGAGGTGCGAGTACCGCAGAGAACTACACATGCTGTTATTTTGCCCCAATGACAGTCTGATTTGCAGATAAGAGATGCTCTGGTAACGCCAGATGTACTCCCCTGTGAAACTTCAGCAGATCCAGTACTGTGAAAGATCACGCAGCACCTGCCTGGGTGTTGCCAGATCTCCTGCTGCTGTACTACACGAGGGGAGGGGTTTACATGCATCTGCTACATAGAATAAACATAAACCTGCTCATCTTAATCTATGATATTCCTTCAGATGTCTTGAGGAGGCCATCACGAACTTTGCTGGCAGCACCCTGGTCATCAGTCACGACAGATGGTTCCTGGACAGAATTGCCACACACATATTGGCCTTTGAAGGGGACAGCAAGGTGTGTACTGGCGTCTGTTTTTATGACCAGCCGGATGCATGACAGTCTGGTGCTGTTGATTGATGCTGAGATACCCCAGCATATCTCAATGTCGCACACAGTGAAGTCTGCATTCTTCAATCAAGCAGACAAAGAAGTGGTGAGGGTACCAATGACAGACATCAACATGTTGGTCACAAATGAACAAGACATCAGCAGCTGTGACCTGCTCAGGCAAACTTGGCAACTCATGCAAAATCAGTGTTCACTAGTACTGTTGAGCAAGTCTTCCTCACCCGCTAGCTGCTGCTGTCTGCTCTACCAGAATAGTAATACAACTACTGCTCCTACTGCTGCTGCTGTTATCCAGGTGACCTGGTTTGAGGGAAGCTACAGTGAGTATGAGGCAGACAGGAGGGCCAGGTTGGGGCAGTCAGCAACAAGCCCACACAGACTCAAGTTCAGAAAGCTGGCCATGGCATAGAAAACACCCAACCCCGCGCCTGCAGAGGTGCTGGTCCTGGAGGAGTGCCTTTGGTCCCTGCAGAATCTGGTTGGAAGTCTCCATAGATACCATCATAAAGTCCTACGCCCTGAGCACAAGGCGTGCAAGGTGGTAGTCTCATCTGAGAGCATTTGCACATGATGAACAAGTGCAGAGAAGCAATTGTGGTCCGAGTAGTGACTGCCATGGTCACAGCCAGCATGCTGGTGGTTTGTAAACCATTCTGTGAGCAAATTCACATTGAATGCCCAGCCCATAACATTGAATTAGAATCAATGAGGGGGTCAAGAGGCGCATCCAATGCAAGTTGCAACCCTGTTTTTTTAGGACAGTGATTCACAAGGCATTTGCTGGCTGCCAAAAAAGGTTTTTCTGTGCCAACCTTTCTATTGCGGCACAGAATGATCAGCCAGCAGCTGCCTTGTACGCATGTTTTGCCTGTGCTAACAGAGTTGACATGGCAGCTTGTTGTGAAAAAGACAGGTCGCAGCAAGCACACAAGGCAACAGGCAAGCACTTAATCATGCTGCAGGCGTGACATGTAAACAGCTATTAGGGCCGCTACTAGTGGTACCGAGCACGCTGCGATAACATCAAGTTGATATCTTCTGTTACCCCAACAGTCTCCTAGCATTACCTGCACAAATCACCACGAAAAGTTGATCAGAGCTTGGTTCCGGCAGCCTCGTCCAGTACCACAATACAGCAACGGCCCAAAATGGTTGTTGGGCTTACTGCTGCGCATGCTGACAGCAATGACATTGCTGCTGACTGGTATGGGCTCTGATGCACAAGCTGCATGTGCTGTTCTTGAGCTGGGGTAAACGTTATAACTGGCAGCTGGCGCAACTTCGGATAGTGATTGACTGGTACCAACTTGGTCAGGTGCTGCAGCGGCCACATGTTACAACAAACAAACAAAGTAACCCACTCCGGCCATAAGGCCCTTGGGCAATGATTCCCTGATGTTAACAATGAGCTCCAACATTCGGCAAGTGCCACTGCTGTTTGCCAAACATCCAGTCAAGTTGACTGGCAAGACTGCAACAGCTGCAAATGCAGTCAAGCGGACAATGACCCTTATGACATACCATTCTATGCACCCTCTTGACATCAGGCCGGGGTTACAACAATCAAATATGTTACAGAAAGAGCACCATGCTCTTGCAATGATTGCCTGCTGCAAATCAAGTAGCCAAGTGTGCATGCTGGCAACATGGTAATTTGCACAACAGGCTGAGCAACAGGACACTCAAGTTGTCAGAAGTGAAGCCTCCAATGCCTGCCTGCTGCAATGATGTCGCACAAAATCCGTGCAAGGATGGTCTTAATGATGCCAGCGTTGGGCTGTACTGAGGCAGTTGAGAACATGTATCACAAGTATGGCCATGCAACACAACATATGCCCAAGACAGCTGTATATCATGCACTGGTCACACAGTACACAAGCACCGCTTGTTGGCCCAACAGAGTTGGCCACACGAAGTTGACCAAACTGCTGCATGTAGCTGCTGACGTCACCGGGACATCAGGTGCTACATATGATGGATGCCAAGAGCCATTCCCATACTATAGATGGTATGAGCAAGGCCTCGCATACCACGCTCTACCACTATGATGCACAGGCTGCATGTGATGCAAACACGCATGCTTCTTGAGGCCACACCATTGACCTTGGCAAGCTACACAGTATTCAGCAAATGGTAGGCTAGACTGGGAAGCGAACTGGCGATCTCGACCGGCGGCAAACATGTTTAGTCTGCAGTATAGTGACATACTGTCTGATTAACAAGCTTCTGCAGCAACAGTGTTGCTGCCGCCCACTCAGACACATATGCTGGAAACAAAAGAAACTACTACAAGAGAGGCAGACTGCCAGCAATATGGGTATGGCACCAGGACATTGCATATTCATGCATCCTTGAACTTGCAAGTGAGCCAGCTGCAGTCATCAAAGCCACTAGGGACAGTCCGCCCCCCCTGCACCACTACAAGCAGCGCACTCTGGAGTCACTGCGTGGTGCACTATTGCATGACCTTGCTGCAAAGGCAATGTGTGTGTGCACTCGATCTGCCAGCACTCTCACTGACATGCTCCCGCACCACAAGTCCATATTGAGCTGGTGCCCTCCGGTCTGGGGCAGGCATCAAGCGACATTCATCCTTCCTGCTTGCCACTTACTGTTCCCATGCACAGGCACTGCTACTGCTGTATGAACACAGGACATATCATCTGTCGTCTCTGCCAAGTGCGCCCAGGCTAGCAACTGAGTGCAATGTACATCACTTGAGGACGATTACTCTGACAGAGCAACTTATATTGCCAGTAAGATGGCCAGCATAGTTTGCTGCACTCCTATGCCAAGCAGTCACCTCAGCAGCCGTGTCACTCAGCCCCTGAGCCCCTGATCAACTGCCTTCCATCTCCTGGACCTGATCAGCATCATGTTGACTGCCAGACTGCTGCAATACTGTTCCTGCATCATTTGATTGCTGCTGAGAAACTCCATATGGCTGCAGCAGTTGATCAGGCACATCTGCACTGATATTGATCGGATCAATATCTCCATTAGCAGCTGCTGACTCTGGTCTGCTCTCTGAGTCTTGCTGTGTTATTGCATCACAGCCTGCTGTGTCAAGCTCCTCCTCATTTCCCTCATCACCATCTTCAGAGGCCAAAAGTTGACGAGCCTGCAGTACAAATACACCAGTGGATAAGATGCACTGCTTGCATGATGCTGCGTCACAGGAGCAGGACATCAACTCACTGACTGCCAAGTGAATTGCATAACGCACTGTGCATAGGCATATGCAATGCTGTGTGCTCTTGTTCTGTTACAGTCAATTGACTGATAAGCGTGGGCAATAGACTTGGTCAACCTACTTGTTTGAGGGCATCCTTCATGTTATAATGCTGTTTCCTCATCTCAGCAAATCGCCGCTTCTTGTCATTATGGCCATGACCGCCCTCTGCACTTGCGGCAGATGCGGTGGGCTGCAACACCAGAAGGAAATCTTCATATACAGACGAATAAGTTGTCCCACAGTACTTGGTGCTGCATATCCTCAATGCAACTCATGACTCGAAAGTGCTGCTTTTTGAGATGGAACGACTTGCCAGGGCACAGAAGAATAATACTCGCTACTGTAGAAGTGGCTTACCTCATTGGTGTTATCAGCTGCTGCATCACCGCTGCTTGACATCATACGCTCAGAGGGCTCTGGAGGGCTGAAGTCAGCGCCACCATTGCTCATCACGTAGTCAAAGGCTGTCATCACTGCTGCATGTGCTGTGGCGGCGTCATCTGCTGCTGAGGGCGCACCTGCTGCAGGAACACAGGGCGGCACATCGCAACCAGCAGGTGCGTATCAAGTGCACTCTGGGACTCGCACTTGCGCTGTTGTGTATGAAATCCTGACTGGAGCTTCGCTACATTCAGCTATGGCAGCAAAACAACATGATTAGCTATGGCAGCAGAACCAGATGAGTGGGATCACACTGCTGTAACAAGGTCAGAGATGCCTTTCGATCCTAGTACAAGCAGCCTTCTGTCATGCAGGGTCAGACCGTGTTTACTGATATTATTGCATGAGTACCTTCATCCAGCTCCAGAGGCTTCATGTCTTCCTCCAAGCCTTGGAACTCATCATCAGCAGAAAAAGGACGGTGGTACGGAGTCTTAGGCTCGTCCACCTTTATGCCGCTGTACTCCTTCTGTATTTCGGCATTCACACGTAGGTTATCCTCATCCCATATGATGTGGCTACCCTTCTTTGAGCTGCTCTGCCTCAGCATGCTGACAAAGCAGAACTGTGTGTACGTATCTGCGCAGCAGGCAGGATCAACCGTGCGCACACGTTCGAAAACAGCACAAAATCAGCCTATACTATGCAACCCTGCTGCACAATCTGATGTGATGGGTGAATCGGACGGTGTCTTCGATAGGATGCCAGTGTGACGAGGCATTCACGCCTGAGGCTCAAACATGAGTATCTTCAAAATCGCACAGTATGCAGGTTGTCTGAAATACCATTTCAAGCTGCACATATACTGCCAGGGTTCGGCGACCGATGAGTTGCATTTCTTTGAACCTGCGAACCGTCTGTCAACTGCTCAACTTCACATGAGACGGGTTGTATACACCCCGCTGCCAGTGACAAGGATAAATAGGCACAGGCTACGATACATTCATGGCGTGAATGTTGCTGCAGCCATCACCATTGTGGCCAAGCTGCCAGCTGTGTTGCAGTTGACCGCAAACAGCTGCAGGTGCTGTTGCTCAATACTCCACGGTGTCTGACGTATCAGTGCATTTTGGACGAGAAACAGCTGTTGAATCAAGGCCAGAATTCAAAAACCGTGTGTATGAGTCACCTATATGTCCTTGTTCCTGAATTGCTGCCATGCTGCTAGCTGTAGATGCAGCGCAAGGTGCTGTGTGATTAATTGTCTCGTGACAGAGCGTTGCCATTCGTGAGTGAGATAATATGCTTAGCATTGGTGATTTGGCTGTGTGGGTCCATGCTGGTGCATCACGTGCTGTGGAACATAAGCTAGACCACTCACTTCTGGCTGGCTTTCAGGTGCAGTGCTGGCAATGCGCATGCAGGATGACAGAGTGTTTTTTGCCCCCTTTCGCTGCGCAATCGCAATCCGACCACTGGCTAGAATCTGCATTGTGTTTGAGAAGGGCACAAGGCTGCTGAACTGCACCATGCAGCTATAAGTGAGGGTATGTGAGTCACATAATATGACTCTGTCTTATCAGTCTGTGCATTTGCAACCCACCTCCCACCATTGATCATACCCAAAAGCACACCGCTTCTGTTCTTGCCGAATGTTTGGTTGCAGCCGAGGCTGCGATGAGAGTTGGAAGGACTAACACAGAGGACGCTCACCACAGCAAGCTGTGCTGCCCAAGCAGTCAGGCATATGTCAAGCTTGGGTGCAGCACACACATCTCTATCTTGACAACCACACTGCGACGCATGCCTCATCCATGTACCGAAGAAGGACGCCAGTATTCCAGACCGTGCAGGTCCCGGAACAAGTGACGCCCCTGTCAAGTGCGAACATATCACATACACTGTTGGACATTTGTTCATGATGTTACATTTGCTTTCAATGATAGTCACGGTGTGCGAGCGCTTCAGGAGCGTTGCGACATCCAGACATCAAGAAGTTTGGTCAATGGCGCAAACAGACAGTCGGCCACCGCTGTCCTATGATACATTAAATTGATAACATACCGATCCTTTAAAAATGGCTACCACGTTGGGTTTGGTGCCGAGGTGTGCATATAGATGTTAACAGCACACAGACAATAGCAACTGTTCAAACCACAGTCAATGCAATGTCGGGTTGATGCAGGCTTGTCTTTGGTTTCCGAAGCACAGTCAGGGACAACGTACACTACACAGAAGATGGTTCATATGTTTACCCTGCGGGGCACAGTGTTGCCATTGTGTCCAACGATGGCAAGAGTCACAGATTTGTGTCTGGCAGCCCAGATTGCGAGGGCATTACAGCTCTCATGTTATCACCAAATAAGAAGCTCCTGGCCGTGGCGGAGAGGGCAGAGAAAGCAGTTGTCTCAGTGTATGACATGCAAACACTCAAACGCCGGAAGCAGCTACTGGCAGCAGATGTTGGAGCAAAGGTGTGGGACCAAAGAGTCGGGATTGCATTATCTCCCTTGGCAGATCTGCCCTGTCTTCTGCTCACCTGAGCATTGTCAATAGCATGGCCTGACGTCACTGGCCTTTTCTGTCGCAGGAATATGTAAGCCTCAGTTTCAGCCCCGATGGCAAGCTGCTGCTGGCCCAGGGAGGTGCCCCAGACTGGAACCTTTTGTTGTGGGCCTGGGAAAAGAGCAAGCTAGCCAGCAGCATACGCAGCACAAACCTGCAGGGCAGCCCTGTGGTGCAGGTGGGCTGACTGGTGTGCCAGCAAGTGTGATAAAGCAGTGAAGCAAACCAGCAGCTGCAAATTTCCCACCATCATGTGCTTGGTGTATGACAAGATTGTGGCGCTCCTTAGCTGCGCAGATTACCAGGTTGCAGAGCCGTTAAGCAATCAGATACACTACAATTTCAGCATCAAATGCTTGCCCAGCACCGTGATGTGCTCATGCAGGCTTCTCTAAGCCCAGGCGAAGGGGGTCTTGTGACGGTTGTGGGCACTGGGGTGCTCAAGATGTTCAAGGTATCAGAGCAGACCCTGAAGCCGCTGCCACTCACAGCCAACAGGCGTGATACCCTCAGCTTCACCTGTCAGACATGGCTACCGCTGACAGCTGCTGGGGATGCAGGCAGTGCTGGGAATGCTCCTGCTGCTGGTGATGCAGGCAAGGGGGGTGCTGCAACAGCTGCTGCGGTAGCTGACAGGGAGCGGCAGTTGATGGGAACAGTGGATGGGGAAGTGCTGCTGTTTGAGGTGGGGTGATACAAAGGAGATTCAGGGAATCAACTACTGATTCAACTCACCATTGGTTGGAAGCTGGCACTGCAACTTCGTTGATCTGTGGCTTTGCAACAATATGAGCAATATGGCAGATGTGTTGTTTGTGCTGCAACTTGTGGACCAATGTGGACTGTATGTGACTCAAACACCCAGGGAACTGAGCCCAGAGCCACCTTCTCAGTTGATGAAGGCCACAGTGTGGAGGCACTAGCTGCCTACAGCAAGGGCTTTGTTGCTGGCCTGGACAGTGGGCTTGTTGCTCTTTTTGATCGGGATGAGAGAGAGTATTACAGGCGAACAAGAACATTCACCATCATGGAGCATCCATTGCCTGTTAGGTCAGTCGCAGTTTTCTGCTGATAGACCTCAGCCTGGCGTGAAAACAGCATATGTTCTCCCTACGCATGCATTGATTGTCTTCTGGTGGCATAGCAACATAGGTGAAGCACAGGCACTCTGCTGCTGCGTTTGCAGGAGTCTTGCCATATCCTCCAATGAAGAGCAGTTGGCATTAGGCCTGACTGGGGGCCCTGCTTTCACACTTGCACTGAACAACCAAGAACTGATGAAAACTGATGACATGAACTTTGAGCTGCTGGGGCCAGGCGTGCACACAGCAGGTCAGATACACAGGGCCTTTGGCGCTTACGCAGCACAGTCATGAGTATGTGTCATGCAACATCAGCCCATAAGATTCTACTGGAGAGGCCAGAAAGCAAGAAGGCAGCAGGTGTTCCAGAGGTCTGGGGACATGTGGTGAGCTGAGCTGTGCTGTTCCTGTGGCTGCAGGTGTGACTGGCCTTGACATGTGTCTGAGAAGACCCTTGGTGGCAACATGCAGCTTGGATCACACGGTCAGACTGTGGAACTACGCTGATCGCTCATGTGACCTGAACAAGTCATTTGCAGAAGAGGCATACAGCATTGCCATCCACCCTACAGGTCTTATGGTGAGCAGATTCAAAGTAGTGGTTGCTACTTGGCTACTGGAGCCCCAGCGCTGGTCACAGCAACAAGAAATGGAGGGTCTGATCATTTACTCTGACCACTACAGTCTCTCAAGCAGAAATGTTTGTAGTGCAAGACCAGTATGGTCCTTGCCTTGTAATGCAGGTGATCGTGGGCTTTGCTGACAAGTTGCGGCTGATGTCTGTGTTGATGGACGATTTCAAAACAGTAAAAGAGGTAACAGGGTTTTGCGAGAACCAAGCACCTTCAACGTTACCTGGGAGCAGGCTTATGCAGCAGCTGCTAGATGCAATTCAAGTATACCTGCTTGCAGCATGTGAAAAGGTCATGAAGACAACCATAATCCACCTTGACGCACTGCAGATTGCTATCAAAGGCTGTCGTGATGTATGCTTCAGCAATGGAGGCCAGTACTTTGCAGCAGCAAATGGTATCACCTTGTCCCTCTACAACACATACACATGTGAATGTTTGGGGAACCTAAGAGGACACAACGGCAAGGTGAGCAGAAGTTCCTGTGAGTCTGTAGGAATGGACAATCCCTGTGTCATGACCGTTCATTGTGCATGTCCCTTCAGTCACTTCTTGCCAAGTTATTGTAGTTGTAGTAACAGTTGTGGTATGTTGCTGTGGTTGTAGGTGCGTGCCATCTGCTGGTCCTCCAGTGACACCACCATTGTTTCAGCTGGTGCTGATGGGGCCGTATATGAGTGGCGCCTCTCTGACCAGAAAAGAGACAAAGAAAACGTACTGAAAGGCTGCCAATACAGGTGAGCCGCCACAGGGCAATTCCTGTACAGCTGCATTTGCTGCTAGCAGCTTCCATCCGTGGCACTGCTTTGATCATCCATGACACCCTGCTGCTGTCCTTCTCTTGCAGTGCTGTGACAGCTACCCCAGACATGAAGACCTTGGTTGCTGCAGGGAGTGATAGGAAGATTAAAGAGATGGAAGACAACATGGTAGGCTGTCGAGGAGGGCAGTGTCTGAAAGGACTTGTTCTGGGAAGTTGGTCTCATATTTATAGGCACACCGAGAACATGACCAAAAAACAAGATGCAACCAATCATATTGCACAAGGCAGCTATTGGCTGAGCAACCTGACGTTGCACATCTGCTGTGTCCCCTTCAGGGTGCTGGCACCCAGGTCACCCGGGAGCTAGAGACACAAGTGATCATCACAGCTCTGGCACTGCCGTTTGGGGGCAAGATACTGTTTGCAGCCACTGAGACTGGTGTTGTGAGGTGTTACAAATACCCATTGACTGGTGAGTCACTTGTTGAAGAAGAAACTATTCCAAACAGGACCTATAGCAGAACAGAAATGTATCAAAGAGCAGAGGGCTGCTCAGTGGTGTACCAGGATGTGAGCCAGCAGAGTGCCACAGAGGCATCACACAACTTGCTCATTGATGCCCTGTAGGTGACTTCTACGAGGTCAAGTGTCATGAAGGGCCTGTATCACGTCTTCGTGTGAGCTATGATGATTGTCTGCTGATCAGTGCTGGTGAGGATGGCAGCGTAGTATTGATGGACATCAGAGACAAGGAACTGGCAAAAGCAAGCACCAGGCAGCAGCAGGTAGGCAACCTGAGGATTTTTTATGCATGTATGTATGTAGCATGATGATTGCTGTATCAGCTCTGCTATGATGTCCTCTGCTTGACCACAGAGAGCCTACCTGATTTGAGATACATTGCATACCAACAACAGGTGATTCTGTGAGTGCAAGCTGTCACAGCCACGCTTACCTTCACCGTCAGGATTCTATCGACACTTATAAGCCTGTGTTGCACTGTGACGTTCTGCATGTATAGGAAAAGCTGTCTTGGGCTGAAGAGGTGCTTGTGAGCAAAGCTGAGCTTGAGGAGCGCCGCTCACATGTTGCAGAGTTGGAGCAGCAAGTGGCTGAGCTCACAATGCAAACTGAGTATCAACTGCGGCTGAAAGATCTGCACATCCAGGTGGGTACCCGCTTGAGGTGTGCTTGGCTGGAGATCATGACTCGTGTCGGTGCTGTGTGCATGTAGCTTCAGAGAGGAATGGAAGCAGACGGTTGAGCAAGCCACTCATGTGCTGGTGATTTACACTCTGTTGGGTTGACTGACTGCAGGAGAAGGTCAAAGATCTGACAGACAAGTTCAACACAGAACTAGATGCAGACAGACATAAGTTTGAGTTGCTGCAGCAGGAGAAGAATGAGCAGGAAATGGAGTATGAGGAGAAACTGAAGCAGGTAATATGGCGTCAAGAATTATGTTTGTCGGTCATGACAGCTGGTGCATACAGCAGTAGCAGACGTTGTTGTGGATGAGGTGGGAAGGGGCCGGGTGCTGCGAGCACTTTGCTGTATGGTGCAGCATGTATGTCTGCATACATACACACATACCTAACTTGCTGTTGTTCCTGGTCTGTTTGTTCCAGTCTGAGGGTCGTCATTCAGCTCAGTTGGCAGCCTTGGATGCACAGTACCAGTCCAAAATGATGGCAGAAGTGGAGAGATACCAGCAGTTGCTGCAGGAAAAGGAAGCGCTAAATGAGAGGTACGCTCAGCACAAGGAGGTCACCCAGGCACCATGGTGACCACTGCGGCACAGTCCAGTTGATCTGTAAGCCATGAGCGCCAATCTGGCATACAGCCTGTGGGCAAGCACACAACCCCTGAAGGAGATTGTGCCAGCGTGCTGTGCATTTGAATCATAGAATACTCTCTTGCTGCAGGTGGGATGAGCAGAATGCTCTGCTTGTCGAGAGTCATGAGCGTGTCATTGCTGATTTGGCTGAGGAAGCAGAGGCCAAGCTGGCAGAGGAGGTGCTGGCAGCAGAAGGACTTAAGCAGGAGAAGGAAACACTAGAAAAGGAAGCAGCAGAGGTCAGAACACATCATGAAGTCATTGTCTTCTGCTCATCATGATACGTATGGCCTCCCTTACAGATTGGATTGCTTTGCTAGTGCATCACAGAGTGGCAACATGAGCACCCGACACTTCATCAACACATCATTGGATTTACTGATTGATGGTATGATGCCCTTGATGCACTGGGCTGACCCTCATGTTTTGTTGTGAGCAGACTAAGCGCCAGTTGGAGGAAGATGCTGACAGGGAGATAGAGGAGTTGAAGGAGAAGTATGAGCAGCGCTTGGCAGCAGAGAGAGAGGTGTGGTACATGATGATACGGGAGCTGTAAGCATGATTGTCAGCATGACGCCTTGTCTCCGAAGATAGCTGTCTACTGCGGGAACCCAACATACCAGTTTTGTGCTGCAGTGCATATCATGCAACACCACTAGTTATAGTAACACAGGTCCACATACCTCTTGTTGTGTATGCTGTACAGGCTTGCTTGCGTTTGAAGGGTGAGAATGGCATCATGCGTAAGAAGTTTCAGGCACTCCAGAAAGACATAGAGGAGCAGAGAGAGCAGCTGGGCTTGCAGCATGAACAACAACGGGAGTTGTATACCACTATCAAAGGTGACTATGATTGGATTTGGTCTGCAAGTGGGCTGATCATCCCAATAATCGAGCCTAAAGCTCCAACAAGCAAAGCACTACCCCCGTCTCCACCCCCCTCCCCTGCCCTAACTACTCCCCAATAGCACGCCTCAGCTCCATGCTGGCTTTGCCAGCCCCTGCCATTGTGCTTCTGCTATTGCAGCTGCAGCATGGATGCACATTGTAACCACAACCTGAAAGGAACTGTCATGCTGCTGTTCATGCAGGTCTTGAGAAGGACATTGCTGGCCTTAAGCGTGAGATTCGTGAACGTGACGACACAATTGGTGACAAGGAGCGGCGCATCTATGAGCTCAAAAAGAAAAACCAGGAGCTGGACAAATTCAAGTTTGTGCTGGACTACAAAATCAAAGAACTGAAGAAACAGGTATGTAACTGCTTGACATGAGGTAGCACTGATTGTCGTATATGTCTGCAGTCATCTACAGAGCGTAGCATGTACTAAGCAAACAGGTACATGCCAGTGATGCTGGTATAGCATGCTGCAAGAAGCACTCGCACTGGCGGGCATGCTGGGAAATGCATCACAGTACTGATGCATCAGACAACAAGGACAGGCCAGATGCGCATGGCTGTACTATGCTTGTGATTGATGTGCTGCACTGATGATCTCTGCCTGCACCAGATTGAACCTCGAGAGGTGGAGATCGGTGAGATGAAGGAAACCATACGGGCAATGGACTCAGAGTTGGAGAGGTACCACAAGAGCAATGCAGGATTAGACTTGACAATACAGGTAATGGCTCAGCCACACCTGCAATACACATTCCAGATCATTAGTCACCTACAAAGATGTGCTT
>LWCB01003394.1:0-10972 GCA_001630525.1 Coelastrella sp. M60 | reverse complement strand
TTGATAGCTTGAGCGCTGCTTGTGCTTCATCCTGCCTGCTAAATTCTATGTAGGCATGGCCCATGGGTCGCTGTGTTTGTGGGCTGATTGGGAGGGTGATGCAGCGAATGCTGCCACAGCTGCTGAAGAAGTCCTGGAGCTGCTGCTTAGTGCTTGCGGGGTTTACGTTAGATACATATCTGCAATGACATAGGCATGCACAGCCATGCCGGCGATCATTATTGTCGATTCCCTGCTCGATTGGCCCCAAGCAGGAGGGCAGAGTCTTGCTGCATGAGAAGCCATGAAATGGGTTCGACTGTCGACACCAGTATTGCAATAGCCTATTACAACTTCTTCTATGGAGTGATTGCATGAGATACCGCGAGCAATGCTAATCCAGTGAGATGGGGCAGGGAGCTGTACAGGAACCCAGGTCAGAACTGCTGCTTTCCTGCTGACAGGCACTTACACTGAGCGCTGGTCCCTGTCACCGGGATACTCGCAAGGATCATAATGTTGTTGCCACTGATACTGCTGATCACGGTGTTCCGGATTGCTGCCGGTGTCTGCATTTGTCGCTCGCTGTACGTTCTTGCTTGTACTGACTTCTGGCGCGGCACTTTGACCATAACTGCCGGAGTCAGCTGCTCTGCTTGGGGGAACATACACTATCTCCTCAAAGCCCAGAGCTTCGAGGCTCTTCTGCGCTTCCATAACGAGCGCAAGCTCACACAGGTTGGACAAGTGAAAGCAGCGAAAGCTAATCCTGCTAAGGTGGCAGAAATGGGCTGCGGAAGCGGCCTATGGAAGGTCTGACATACTATCTGTTCACGAACGATGCACAGGTGGCTGTCAAGTATCGGAGCTTTGCTATTGGCTCCACAGCCAAGTTTGATTTGTGACACGTCGGCTACCAGAGCGGTGCCTTTTTCCATACCATGTTCCAATCAAGCAATCAAAACCTACGCATGCTACTTTGTCGGGGTGGCTGTCCCACTTGTCGTCAGGCGGGCAATGACGACTGCACGGGCTGTACGTAAAGGGGCTCATAGCCCTTCAATACTATAAGAATTTTGTTTGATGTGTTAACGATGAAGCTGCCTGAGATACTCGATGCACTACGAGCGGTGCGAGACCCCGACACGAACCATCGCGGTGAGAGACGGCAGCACAGCAGCAGCAGCCCATCTTGTTGGATCCACGAATGGCTCGAGCCGTTATGACATACTTCCGCACTGCTTGTAACGTATTACGTGACCTGCAGCTCACAAAGATGCCTGCAATTAGGTCTTTGGGCAGTACTGCCTGCATCAGCTGTAACCAGCAGGTTCAGAGCACTGCGTAATACACAACAAAGCTTTTGGCACTGCAACTCGTACCAGGCTATGTTGATTCAGATTGCAATTCACTTACAGCACATCATAACCTGATGCAACTGCAGGTTTGCTGTCCTTGAGGCGTCATGTAACTCGCTCCCGGCCAGCAGCTGACAATTTTCTGCACAGCCTCATACAGCTAACGCCCGAATTCACCGAACTCCACGCGATATGGGAAGTGCAAGTATCAGCGAAAGATATCAAAACAACTCTGGAACTCTTATCCTGCACAACAGCACTGCTGAGCTACAAACCCAGCCCCAAATGCCCTGCAGATCAGAAACAGCAGATCTCCTCAGCGCTAGATTCACTAGCCGGGGTTTTGGTCCAGAGACGCCTTAAACCCTTGTACTTCCACCTATCTAGTGGTGCTAAACCCCGCAGTAATTCAGCTTTAGCACTGCTGACAGCAATTGCAAGCAGGGGTGGCAGTGTGTTGCGGGAGCTAGTTGCATCATTTGACTTTTCGCATTCAGCACTGCCAAAGTTGGCTCGGCCGCCCAAGACCTCACCAGCAGCAGCAGCAGCCGATGACGATACAGCAGCAGCTGCTGGTGCTGGTGGCAGCAGTGAAATATCAGATGAGCCTCCTCACTGGGTATTCTGGAATGATCTCAGTGTCAGCAGGCGACCTAGCAGGGCTCTCTTCATTGATTGGGGTGAGATCTTGTTATAACATGTTAGATGACACGTTACAATCTTTTCTTTTGATCAGTGCCGTCTGTCACTCGCAGTGCACTTGCTTTCCCAAAAGCTATAAGCCTTGTACTATATTACACGACCAGGTTGTGATTAAGCCACCTTCCTCTGTACTGCTGTCTACCAAGCGATCCATTACACCGTGTTGTTATCAAATATCTTCTGACATTGTTACTAACTCTGCCTGTTATAACAAAATATCATCTGGTGTGTTGATATTCTCTGTATATCTTTTATAACGTATCTTTTGGCAGTGGTGATCTCTCTGCCTGTTACACGGCATCATGGGACCAACAGCATGTCGCTGCACTATTGCCGTGTTTGTGCTCTTTGCTGCTTGTGCAGTTGCCATGATGCTGCAAGTATCAGACCCACTGCTGCTGCCAGTACTACTGCAGACACGCCCAATTCTGTCAGGATTACTCAACCACCTGGCATCAGATCCACCAGATGTTATTTTGGGAGTGTTACAGTTGTTACATGACAGAGTTATAACAGGTGGCAGCAGCAGCAGCAGCAGCGTGGGTGGTGTGTCAGCAGCAATACAGCTTGAGATCTGGGGCGATGCTGCATTGGCTCAACTTGCAGTCATAGCAGCAGCAGCAGCAGGTGATGTGAGTACAGCAGCAGCTGAGCATTTGGCAGCAGTGGGTGCTGCTGCTGAGCAAAGATCAGTCGTCCCAAGTGAGCAGCAGCAAGGGTTTGAGCAAGAAGGGGATCTTCAGGTGCTGGGACTGCAGCAGCACCAGCAGCAGCACAATGATGATGCTGATATGAGTCTGTTGGATGCTGCTGGCAATAGTGATGATGGCAGCAGCAGCAGCGGTGGAAGCCAGGACTCTCATAGCAACAGCGGCAGCAGCAGCGATGAGGATGACAAACAAGGACAGGCGCAAACCACCCAGATGACGAGTGGGCAGCAGCGGCAGCAGCGACAGGATTCGGAGGCTGATGAGGCAGCAGCAGCAGCAGCAGCAGCGTACAGCATGCTGCTGCTGTTGCTGACAGACCCATTGAAGGGCTTGCTGAGCAGCAGCAGCAGCAGCAGCGGTCATAACATTATGCAATGGACAAATTCTGCATCACGCTTAGCAGCAGCAGCAGCAGCAGACAGCACACTTGGTATGAGCCGGTTTGAAAGAGCTCTGGCAAAGAGCAGTACAAAGCCAGCAGCAGCAGCTGCTGCCGGACACCTTCGAGTGTTGCGTCTACTGCAGCGACTGCAGCCATGGCAGCATGCAGCACATGCCAGACTACTGAAAGCAGTAGCAGGGGCTAAACCACAACTAGCAGCCGAGTTGTTACAAGGCGGTTTAAGCAGCTACCCACTGGAGCCTAAAACCTGTCTGTCATTTCTGGCCAGTGTGGGTGTTGTGTGCTCTCTGGTCGCTGCTGCTGCTGCAGCTCCAAAAGCAGTAATGCAACACTGCCAGCGTGCATTGAGTGTTGTGCAAGGATACTCGGCTGGTGACACTGCTGCTGCTGCTGCTGCTGCTGGCAGCAGTGCATTGGTGGCACCTGATGTTGATGATCCTGGAGTGCGAGCAGCAGTCAAGTGCTGTCTTCCCACTGCGGTACAAAAGGTGAGGCACCCAAATATGCACCTCATTATTTTGTGAAATATTTAATATTCTATTTAACACCAGGCGCAATATGAATTTCATACATGCATTGCTAGTTGTGCTCAAGTCAACACTGAATCAAAGTGAAGCCTTTCATGGTGTCTGTGGATGTGGAGCAAGGCTGTCACCAGTTGCAGGCGCCCCACATATATATAGACCTCAACAAGCACTGGCTGCTGACTGTGTTATAACATGTTATAACATTCTGCTTGCGCATTTCTTGTTGTTGTTTTGCATTGTATTAATGCAGGGTTTACTGTCTCGTGGTCTTCAGCACCAGAACCCTCTGGTTGTGTCAGCAACACTGACACTGGTGCGGCACTGCATGACAGCTATGAAACATCTGCTGGAGCCAGTGCAGCAGACGACGGCAGCAGCAGCAGCAGCAGCACTTAGTGCCCAGCAGCAGCAGCGGCAGCAGCCATCTGGCGCTGCAAGCTCTGCCGTTGCTGCTGCTTCCTGCAGCATCGTGGCAGCAGCAGCAGCAGCGCAGCTAGCTGATTGTGCCGCTAATTGGGCAGATTTTT
Source organism: Coelastrella sp. M60 (assembly GCA_001630525.1). Taxonomy (NCBI): domain Eukaryota; kingdom Viridiplantae; phylum Chlorophyta; class Chlorophyceae; order Sphaeropleales; family Scenedesmaceae; genus Coelastrella; species Coelastrella sp. M60. The sequence goes on along the minus strand of LWCB01003394.1, from coordinate 6,766 downwards.
ATTCCCAACTTCAGCAAACGTTCAGGATTAGGTTGCCTGATATCTCTGTACTTGTTGCCCTGATGACCAACCTACAGCGCTCTGCTGCTGCTGCTGCTGCTGGCAGCAGTGACGAGCAGGAGCAGCAGCAGTACCTTCCAGATCAACTGGTGTTGCTGCAGGTTCAAACCTACAGTGTATTGCAGGTGTATGTTGGTTGTTTGCCTGAGACTGTATCAGATGGTCATGTGGACCTCTGGAAACTAGTACTGCAAGGACAGGTACAATACACTGATTATGTCATCAATGATTTCATGTTGTTATAACATGTTGATTGAAATATTGTAACAATAATCAGCATCTTTGATGTGGTATGGTTGAAAGATTGATATGATGCAAGATGAGTCACTTGGGATGATTGTAACAACTGTTATAACATATGTCACTGTGTTGTTGCAGAACTTGCTATCAGCACCCTCAGATGTGCAGCTGGCAGCACTCAAGATCCTGGCAGCAGCAGAGCATCCAGCAGCAGCAGCAGCAGCAGCGATGCTGCCAGACAGCAGCAGCATGAGTATTGCATGCCTGCTGCCACTGCTGAAGCTTGCAGCTGCATCTCCGGCAGCAGCAGTGAGGGATCTGGCAGCAGCATTGCTTAGCAGCAGGATGGCACCTTACTGTGGCAGCAGTGATGGCAGCAGCAGCAGCAGCAGCGGAATAGAACAGCAAATCTGGTTGCAGCATGTACCTCAGATCTGGAGAGTAGCTTCAAATACTGAGCATCATGATCATGGAGCATCTGTAGCAGCAGCAGCAGCAGCAGCAGCGGCACAAGAAGTGATTGCAGGCAAAGGTAGAGCAGCAGAGCAGAAAACCAACATGTTATGTAACGAGTCGATGTCTGCTCAGCTGGCAGTGCTGCAGTTTGTGGCAGAAGCTCTAATCGCTGTTGCCAGAAAGCCTCAAGAGCCCTGGGAGACAATGCAGCGTGCGCTTGCCAATCACAATGCTGCTGCTGCTGTTGCCAGCAGCAACAGCAGCAGCAAGGTACATACCGTGAACGCCCCGAGTTTGTTTGCAGTGTGTGCGTTTAGGAAGATGCTTAGACTCTTGAAGTCCCAGAAGGCAGCAGCAGCAGTGAAGGCAGCAGTGTGTGGATATGTGTGTAGCGTCTGGCAGCAGCTGCTGCTGCAGCAGATTGACCAGATGTCCACAATGCTGCTGCTGCTGGAGCTGCTGCTACAGGAAGAAGGGGACGACTGGGCTGCTGCTGCTGCTGCTAGTGAGGGTCAAGCGGCAGCAGCTGTTGGCAGCAGCAGCAGAAGTAAGAAGGTAAAGAAGAGAAAAGTGGAACAAGATGGTGGAGGCCAGGTTGTAGCAGCTGCTGCACAGTATGCGGAACAGCAGCAGCAGCAGCAGCAGCAGCAGCATCGGCAACTGCTGCTTCCAGAAGAAGCGCATCCAATAGTTTCGTTGTACTACAGAGTGCTACGTCTGCATAAATTCTTAACCCCTGTAACAGCAGCAGCAGCAGCAGCGGTAGCAGCAGCAGAGCAACATGGTATGGATGTCACTTCATCTCCATGCAGCGGCAGTATTAGCAGCAAGCAGCAGAAGAAGCGTCATGCAGCTGCATCAGATTCAGCTTGTACATATGCAGAACCAGCTCAGCAACCCTTGCTGCTGCTGCTGACTCCCAAGCAAGTGTCACAGCATCAGCGGCAGTTGCTTGCTGGGGTTGAGAAGGTTGTGGGCAGCTTGGTATCAATGCATCAGCGCAGCAGCAGCAGCAGCATGGCGGCAGCAGCAGCAGCAGTGGAGGTTACAGACGCAATGCAGCAGCTACAGCTGCAACTACTGATGAGTCCCACAGCAGCAGTCATTGACACTGTCAGATTGCTGCTGATTAGGCTTAGAGACGTAGTATCCATAACACCCGCTGCTGCTGCTGCTGCCAGCGGCAGCAGCAGCAACACAGGGCAGGAGCAGATGTCTAAAACCACAGCAGCAGCAGCAGCAGCAGCAGCAGCAGCAGCAGGGTGTTGTGGCGTCATCATTCAGCAGTCACTTGCTGTCCTTGCAGCACATGGATTGTGCATTGCTGATATCATCAACAGCAGCAGCAGCAGCAGTGAAGCTGGTGGTAGCTGCGACATTGCTGCTGCCATCAGTATCCTTGCATTTGCCTGGCAATGCAGCAGTAATGCAAGGGACAGATTGCTGTTGTGCTCCCAGATGTTGATGTCTTCATTTGCATCACCGACGGCAATTGCAACCCCAGCAGCAGCAGCAGCAGCAGCAGCAGTAGATGATTCAGTTGCTTTGGCACAGCATGCTGAGTGGCGTGGTGCAGTCTTATCTCTGCTGCTCTCTGAACCACAGCAGCAGCAGCAGCTGAAACTTGGAGATAAGCAGCAGCTGATCAACATCATAATGGGTAATATGGCTAGGGTAGCAGCAGCAGCAGCAGCAGCAGCAGCAACCCAGCAGCAGCAGCAGCAATCAGCCGGTCTTGGTGATATTGCGGACCTCATGCTTACGTTTGGGGTGCAGCTGCTGCAGAGTTTGACGTGTGTAGTGCACAAGCCAGAACACCATAAGGCACCTGCTGCTGATCCAGAGGTTGCTGTTGCTGTGCTGGGCCACAAGGTGTTTGTGCATTGTTACCTTGGCAGCAGCAGCAGCAGCACACTGCTGACAAGGCACATCATACTGCTTGTCTCTTGGCTATTGCATACAGCGGACTCAACAGCAGCAGCAGCAGCTAATGGGCAGCAGCAACCCGATCAACTATCTATTGTGAATGCCTGTTTGCCATATATAACAAAAGCCATTACAGCTGTACAAGAATTTCTGAACATTCAGATGACATTTAATGAGGAAAAAAGAGCGATGAGCAGCAGCAATGGCAGCAGCAGTCAACAGCAGCAGCAGCAGCAACAAGTTTCTGATGACCATGTTGTGGAACTTGCTGCTGCTGCATGCTTGAAGCTGCTGCCGTTGATTGGTTTGCCGTCAAGCAGAAACTCGACGATAATGATCAGCAGCAGCAGCAGTAGTAGTGCAGTGGGACCAGCTTTACAGCAGCCGCTGGAATCTCTGGCTCAGTCACTGCTAGCCGTCTTCTCTAGTGGCAGCAGCAGCAGCAGCAGCAGCAGCGGTGGCAGCAGCGGGGGGTTGAACGCACTCCAAATTCACAGCAGTACAGATCCCAGGCAGAAGCAGAAGCAGGGCAAAGCAGTACAACAGCAGCATGCATGGATGTCTCAATTATTGCTTGTGTTAGCACAACTGCTGATCACCAATAGGCAACAGCAGCAGCAGCAGCAGCCGTTGTCTGATCAGCTGCATTGTGATCTGTTCCGATATGTGCTGCAACAGTTTATCAGCAACACATCTGCTCCTGCCGTTCATGCTTGTGTTGCTGCTGCTCTGGCAAAGCAGCAGCCACAGTCAGCAGCAGCAGCAGCAACAGCATTGTCCGGTGTTTCAAACCTGCCCAGATCACAACTTGGCAGCAGCAGCAGCAGCAGCAGCCTTCAGCAGCTAGCTGCCACACCCCAGGTTTTATCAACTTGTTTCACCCAGCCCCTATACCCTGTACGTGTAGCAGCAGCAGCACAGATCTTGAAGATCAAACCTCGTGATCAAGATCTACTCCAATGTTTTGCTGCTGCTGTTGGACCCTGCATTCAACAAGCGGCAGCAGCAGCAGCAGCAGCAAGTGATGACACAGCAGCAGTAGTGGGTTCAAATGCACGCAGGGAAGCACTTGCATTGCTGCTTCCTGCTGCTGCTGCATACTTGGATGCATTGTTCAATAGCAGCAGCGATGGCACCACAGCAGCAGCAGCAGCAGCAGACAATGATCGTGTGGTTGCAACCTTCAAAGGTCCTTTGCTGGCGTATGTGCAGCACAAGCGACGCAAACCTCAGAAGCAGCAGCGGCGGCAGCAGCAAAATGCTCTCTCACCAGCTGCTACCAGCAGCAGCAGCAGCAGCAGCAGTGCATTGTCAGCAGCAGCACTGAATAACCTACAAATGCATGCATTGCCAGTGCTACAACTGTGTCTGACAGCAGCACCCTTGGATGGCAGCACTAGAGATAAGCTGCTGGCCAGGCTGCTGCCAGCAGCAGGCTACCCCGCTGCTGCTGCTGCTGCTGTTGAGCCGGTAGCTGCACCTGAGCAGCAGCTGCAGCTTGCTGCCTGGCTCATACAGCAACAGCAGCAGCAGCAGTTGTCTGAAACTGCTGAAGCCCATCTGGATGCTGCTGCTGCTGCTGCTGCTGATGATGATGATCATGATGATGAGGGTAGTTATATACTGCTACTTCAGCAGCAGCAGCAGCAGCAGCTGCTGAAAGAAGTCGCTGCGTTTGTCACTTGCAGTTGCAGCAGTCTTGCAGCACAGTTCAAACACAACTCTCTACAACAGCAGCAGCAGCAGCAAGGAGCTGATGCATTGCTATCACGTAGTCCCGTGGAGCAGCTGCTGCTAGATCAGCTTAATGGTTGGGCAGGAGATCACCTCGCTGAGTTACCAGATATGTACCGCAGCAGCAGCAACAGTGGCGCAGCAGATAATGCACTGACCAGCGATGATGATCTGATTGCTGGTTGTAGTGCCTTTGCAGCTGTGTTTGCGGCAGTACGGCGGCTGTCTGTACCGCTGCTGCAGTACAGGTTTGCTGATGTTGCAGCAGTACGCTGCCTCAGGCGGCTGCTTGCTGCATTGCTGCCAGGGGGTAAAGGGTCTGAGAATGCAATGCAGGAAGACGCCGCTGCTGCTGCCGCCGCCGCCGCTGCTGCTGCCGCCGCCGCCGCTGCTGCTGCTGATTTGCAAGATGTTGATCTAGACAATGCACATGATGCAGCAATGCTAGACGCAGATTCAGAGGCTATTGATGATGATACAGAAGCAGCAGCAGATGAGTCAATGCAGAGGGAGTCGGAATCTGACAGCAGCAGCAGCAGCAGTGATGGCAGCAGCAGTGAGATTGAGGTGGGTGTTGGTGTGCTTGATAGGCATCAAGGACAAGACTCAAGTAGTGATGAAGCGTCAGATGTGAGTGAATCAGGAGATTCTGTGGACTTGGATGGAAGAATGCAGCACCACCACGGCAGCCGTGACAGCAGCAGCAGCAGCGATGAGGAAGGTGACTCCAGCGAAATGGAGGTGGAGGAAACTGCTCCCAATGAGCAAGAGCAGCAGGATGTGGCAATTCGCAGTATTACAGACCCTGCAGCAGCAGCAGCAGCAGCGGTGGTGATCAACCCAGCAGCAGCTGCTGCTGCCAGAGATCTTCTGCAGCTGCTCATATCACATTCTGCATTCACTGCTGCTCTGCTGCTGCCAGAACAGCAGCCGCTGCTAGCAGCAGTAGCAGCAGTACCAACACCCCTGGCATCCTACATGCCAGTGGTAGATGCCATATGGTGCGCTGCTGCTGCTGCTACGGCATCTGGCAGCAGCAGCAGCAGCAGTGATGGAGTTGCACTGAAGCATCAATTGGTGCTGTTGCTGGAGGTCTTATTGGAAATGCACCAGGCTTATGCTGCTGATGCTCAAGCAGATCCCATAACAGCAGTTGATAATGCTGGAACAGCTGACCCCGCTGCTGCTGCTGCTGAGGATATTACTGATCAGAGGCTGCTGCTGTCGCTGCTGCAGCTGCTGCAAGTTGCTCATGGAGGCACATTATCAGATTGTGATAGAGCTATCTGCAGAGTGCTGCTGCTGCTGGACAAGATGGTACCCCAGCAGCAGCAGCAGCAGCAGCAGCAGCAGCAGCAGCAAAATGAGGACACCTTGCATTCGGCACAGACAGAGCAGCACCAAGCTGCAGTAGCAGCAGCAGCAGCAGCAGCGCCATTGCCATTGCCATGGCCAAGGTGCCTCTTTGGTACTGCTGCCAAACTCTGGTACAAGCAGCACAGATCAGCAGCAGCAGCAGCAGCAGTGAGTCCAGAGCACCTGCGCGCATTATTGCGTGAATGTCCTCTGGACCCGCTTCGTTGTGCATTAACAGTCATCTGCTTCCCAGATCGCAGATCACTAAACCCTGACACAGAACCCAATGCAGGAGAGTCCCTAGCTGATATGTACTACTGCCACTCTGGCAGCAGCAGCAGCAGCAGCGTGGCAGCAGCAGCAGCAGCAGCGTATGATCCATTGTGTCTGTTGCTGTTTGGTGTTTGTGCACTGCAGCAGGGTGTGTTTGATGCTGAGGTGTGTGCTGCTTGTGGTCTGTTAGGTGTGGTGTTGAGAGCTCTAGCAGCAGAAGATATGGGATTAAGGTGAGCTTTCTGTCACATAAACCATTTTACATGTATAATCTCGATAAATTACACACAGTGATCATACTTAGTAAGCGCATTGAGACTGCCACCCTGGTTGCATATCCATCTACCAACAGCGGCAATACATGAGTGTGCATTTCATATACATGATTGAACATTCTAGATTCTGTTGTGTGAGATAAAAACAAGCTCACCCGTGATTTCATTGCTGCTGCTGCTGCTGCTCAGGTCCCTTGCATACAAATGCCTAAACCTCCTACAAGATTCCTTAACCCACAACCTGCCCCAAAACCCCAGCACCTCCAATTTCCCACACCACAAAACCCTAATGCAGCAGCTGCTCAAATCCAGTAAGCTTGCACACCAAATCACCGCCCTGTTACAATTCGTAACAGCATCAGGCATCACTCAGCAGCAGCAGCAGATCCCGGCAGCAGCAGCAGCGCTGGCAGCAGAATGCGCATTGCTGCTGGCAGCACCTGCTG